>KB681857.1:0-16320 GCA_000349165.1 Anopheles christyi | reverse complement strand
AAAAGTATTCCCCATCTCCCCGAGATCGATAACACACCATGGGAGAGAAAAGAAAATTCATGTGACACTTCCCAACGAGAGGTGCACCCAACAGTAAGCTAGCGTTACACATAAGCGTTACACTACGTAACGCCACGCCTGTTTGACGGCGGAGAGAGGGGGGGGGGGGGAATGCAAAAGCGCCACGTCACAGTACTGTTGTGGAATTTTACCAACACCACACCGTCTCAGGAACTCGCCACCTTGTGCCAGTGGTCTGTCCAAAACTCATTTTAGAACACAAAATGGTACTATTAATAGATGCCAAGAGCTCCCCCACCCAAACCGAAACAAAGAGAGCGGAAAGTTCGGGGAACTCGACGCAATTTCTGAACGTGTGTTTGTGTGTTTTCCAAAGATTTCCACTGTGGTGATGGGATACGGTTTCTTCCCACCCTCACACACTCTTGTAGATACACGCAGTATATTCACGAAAAAGTGCAATTCCCTACAGTTACTATTTATAGTTCCGCAAACGCGAATCTCGTCGCAGCAACTAACCGAACTAACGGAAAACCACCAGTAAACGAGTAGGTGTATGTGTGTGTGCGCGCATGTTTTAATTTTGCCGGCATAGTCTTCCTCTTCCCCCTTCTCAAAGCCACCCTTTCGCTAGACACACCTGACGTAGAACGATCTCGGTCTCTAGTGAGACTGTGTTGTCCTAGGTGTAGGCCGCAATTGTCGCACGCATACAAATGCGTGCACGCGCGCGCACACAAGACCGCTTCGATGCATTCGATGGAGTGGATCGCTTCTATCTCTCTCCCTCTCCCACGATTCGCCCAGTTAGACTCTCCCAAAATACCGGAACACTAACCAACACAGGCACAACGGTGGGATGTGGGAGGTTAAGTGATCCCCGCCTGGCTCTGTATGATCGCGAATCCGGTAGCCATTTTAGTTCGCCACCAAGTCCCACCGTTGGAGCATGAGTGCCAGCGGCCTGCAGTCGATCGTTATCCGTTCGCTCGTGCAAACATGTTCTGTTGAAATTGTTCCGAAATATTAGTGAAAACGATCATATACCCAAAACCCGACCAGCAACGAAAGTGAAACTTTAAAGTAAAAGTACGAAAGCATAATTAAAGTACCAGCAACTGTCTCAGTGGAAAGTCATACTCGAAACCTAACTCTAGAGTACAAGTACGTTACGTGCAGCCATTATCCCTTTTGGGTGAAAGTAGTGAAATGTACCGACAGTGCTGAAGCAATTTTCATACGTGTGGCTGTGTGAGTGTGTGATCGCGTTGTTGTTTTTTGTTGCCAACGTTGCAAGCTGTATTTTAGCCGCTTATATAGAGTTAAAAATCTGGTGCAAACGCAACAGTAGCAACACCATCAGAGGACAGACCGTAAGATATGTTGCTCTCGGTGTCTTGTGTCTGGTTGCCGCATGTGCTATAGTCCCGATGGGAGGTGGAATTTTCACTCACTTCACTTGTCTGACTAATGTGTTTTCCCCTTGCTACCCGCTGGCGTGTGTGTATGTGTGATGCTTCATCCTGCTAATGCTTGGTGGTTCTGTTTTTCCTCATGCCTTTTAAGGGACTTTTCTCCGTATCCTTGTCCGTTTTTCCCACCTGATGCACTTTGGCCGAAAAAACTGGTACCGCTGCGTAGTGTGAAATTCTCAAGTGTTTCCGTGTGGCACGTAAGAAATTAAAACACTCAAAAGTGTTGGTGAGTGTGTGTGTGTGTATTTTATAGTATTCCCAGAAAAGTTTCAGAGCGTGCGGTTGCATTGCACGAAGCAAAAACGGTTCCCCTGGCACACAGCAGCAACCAATTCACTTAACGCTAGCAGTAGTAGGTTTTCCTCACTGTGTCCGTATCAGAAGCTTCAGTCGTTCTAGTCGCTGCTTACCAACTGCTGCAGAAACCCCGCCAATCCTATGGGCTAGTAGTGTTGTTTATTCGGATTCTGCATCCGCTCTCTCTCTACCACCTCCACCATTGCCTTCGAATGCTGTTCGACTTTCAAACCAACCCTTTCACCGGTTGAATTTGAGCAACTATTTCTACACCGCTTGACGGAAGAGTTTGAGAAGGTGTGAACGGCTAAGTGCCGGTGTCAGTCAAAGGGAGTAGGTGCAGAAGCTCGCGGCACACGGTTATAAAGGGATGGTTATCGTTTGCGAGATTTCACTTTTCACCGTTTTCCCTGTGCTCCGAGCGAAGGTGACACACGGTAATGGGGCGTGCTTGATATTGATGATTTATTTGAGAGCGTGACTAATGATTCTACCGCCGCTATTTATAGTTTCCGGTAGTCATTCGTCGTGACGTGACGAACGGAAACATTTGCGTTGAGGTGATAAACAAGCGTAAGTAAGTGTTGGTGTGTATTTTTCGACGTGTGTAAAGGTACGACAACGATCACATATGTACCAACGGCCGCAGGATATATTCAAATCAGCAGCAAGCGCTTTCTTGGAACGATGATTTGTTATTATTTCGCCACGTTGCTTTGTTTCAGTATGCCCGCAACCAATTCCACTGAAAACAATATTTAATACCTCGTGTGCAAAAAAGGAAAACATATTTGTGTGACAACAAATCCTTGACAGGCTGTCTCGCCGCAGCTTATCATCACCTTGAACCTAATCTTACTTTCGTTTGCACAAACAACAACAAAAAAACAATCGACCAAAAGACGCAACCTTCCGTTGGGTCCGTACTTGAACATGAGTGGTTCAAAGACCCCATTCCGTATCCGGTTCGAAGGACCACGTTCACTAGTCCAAAAATAAGAATCGAACAAATTGGAAACTTCTCACGTTTGCTCTACTTTGGTGCGGTGCTAAAATCATGCTTCGATCTTGAACCCATTTTCCAACAGTGACGCACGTAAATGGTGGAAAATGACAGCAGTTTCAAGACAGTTTTATAGCAACCACGGACGATACTAACGTGCGCAAGTAGCTGCCACAGGGATGCAAACAAAATCGTTAACTGTTTTCCAAACCAACCAAAGGGAGTTGGAAAATCGGGTTACGCCCGTTGACCGTGAACGGGTTTGATCTCATTGGGGAATTATTTATAGAAAACAGATGCGTCGCCTCGGGCAGCGTTTTATTTTTTGTTGTTCATTTTTCAGAGTGATTGTAAAACAAACACCAACAAATCGATTGAGTAGCACAGCGGAAGTGCATTTGGGATGGAAATGGATTCCCTGCAGAAGTTCGTACCATCTGCCTGGTACGATCAGTCATAGTGAAGTAATAGATCTTGCGCGAACTACAACCATCACTCGGTAGACCAATTCCAGGCACGCATTCCATTTAAAATGCAGATACAGAAAATGTGCAGCTGCTTCTGGTTCCGATTGCATACTTTGCATACACTGCACAAGATACCGAGCGAAGAAAACTACACACCCTTTTCGCTGCAGTACATTCAAATCCAGTCCAAGTTAGAGGGAAAGTAATAAAAAAGGAATCTGCCAAGCCAATGCCGACCTCCCTCGACAGCCATTTAGAGGCAGAGCGTGGCTACAGTTCGCGGCACACGTTCCATCCGATGGGATCCGTGCAGCATGCAGGATTCGTGCATGTCGCTGAAATCGGAAGAGAACCAGTTGCAGCTGCACATGACAAAGCTAATAATCATGTTTTGTGCTGACGGCCGTAGTTGGAAAGTTGAGCAGCCGCTTTTCCACGATTCGTACGATAGTGCGGTTAGGTTTTTGTGTGATGCTACAAGCCCAGTTGAGTGTGGTGGTTTGCTTTTACAAGTTTTATGTCGCTTTTATTGAAAAATTGAATTGAAAGGCCATGTATGATAGTGCTGGAACAGGATTCCCTGAAATAAGTTTGATTGTTTCGGACGACTCGACAAAAAAAAAAGATACAAAATTGCAGAAAAAATATTCCATGGAACGTTGGAAAACGCCACACGAGCAACACAATTTGCCCTGCTAAGCGCCGTAGCAATAACCAATGCTAAATTTATCTCGATGAATTACGTTGATGCAAATAAACTATTACCGCAAGCAACGCCAACAACGACGTCAAAAACGGCAACAAGCCACAATCCAAGGCAACAACAAAAAAAAAACATTTCCTGATTTATTTAGCGTCATCGTTCCCATGGCCATGCTCCGGCGGCTATATTTGTGTTTCGGATCATCGGTGTGTAGCCGAAAATTGTCGGATGAATGAATGGAAACGTTTGACCGTGGGTGGATGAAAAACGATAGGATGGCAGTAACGCAGCCGTAAGAAACCAAAACACAAACCTAAAAACATAGATTTAGTAGAATGGATGTACACGGTTGGTTGATTGGTGTGTTCTGTTTCAGTTTCATCTGACCGGCAGGGTTTACGCAATCGCTTATGTTTCTCCCTCTTTGTCGGCAAGTGGGTGTAATCGTACGAGCAAAAATAGAGGAAAAAACGACGCATGTAAATATTATTTTATATTTACAATTTATTTGATGATTTTGTTTTTTTATGTTCATCGATCGCTGTTTAGCTCACTTGATAATGGGAGAAAAATGCAAGTATTCAGCACACTCCAATGAGCCAATCTGGCTAAATGAAAAACATACGCAAAGCGTGTATTTATTTATTATTTTTCCACCCATTTACAATTGCAAATATTGCACGCTCACAATCGAACAGTGAAAGCACAATGCACATTTAAAAATAATTTTCCTTACCCCAATGAATATGGAAATATTTCATCCACTTATCGCTAAATTGGTACCATCTCTATATCAGCATAAACGAAACCTTTTCATCTCATCAATGAAGCGACGCAAAAAAGGTGTTTTCTCCGTATGGAATAGATGATCGAGCAAAGGTGCATTTCCCTTCCAGTGTCTATCAGCTGCATCCCTAAATTGAATATAAGTTTGCATGAGTGTTTTAAAATGTAAAGCGAGCGCGGGAGCACAAGTGCCTTGTCTGCTTCGTATGTGTACGTGTGTGGAAGTGCGGGTTTTTCCTACTCTACGGTACCTATTTATAAACCACTCTTCCTTCACCCTGTGAAACATCAGCGATACAACTCAACTCAACTCTGCTAAAAAAGAATTTTCCATTTCTTTTTCTCTCTCTCTCGTCACAGTGAAAAATGGAGCAGTTTGAGCAACTACTCACGTGTTGCGTGTGTCTCGATCGATACCGCAACCCGAAGCTGCTACCATGCCAGCATTCGTTCTGCATGGAACCGTGCATGGACGGTCTGATCGACTACGTCAAGCGACAGGTAAGTGTTGAAGATGCGTCCCTTCACCCCCCCCCCCTCAGTTACTTCCCGGAAGCGTCAGTCCCAGAAGAGCGGCACTCCTACCGTTGGGAGTTTTATCGAAAGGAGCATGATTTTGAAGTGTGATAAAGCGAAACGAAACGGATGAAGTGAATTTCCTTTCACTGTGCTAACGACAGGTTTCCCTTTTCGTGAGAAGAAGTTATACTTTGATGAAGTATCTGTTCGATTGCACTTTATTTAAATGATAGTTTTTAAGTGCTTTACTTGCATTTTCAAGAGACATTTGGGAACAGGGTAGGAGGTAAAGTTGAACTGATCTGTGGAAAATGTATTCGATCAGTGGTAAAGCATCCAATAAAGGACGTACAAAACAGAGAAACCTCACTACCATACCGCAATCACCAGTCAATGGTGGTGCAGTTTCTTGACTAGAAAATTCAATAGTATTGAGAAACGAGGAGCAAGAAAGCAGCCAAGGCCAGCATCCTCAATGCCAACCGATGCAATAATTCTCCGTTCCTCCATGTTTTTGGGAAAGAACGAAGCATAAGAGTGTTGGAATCCAATTTCAGTCTCAATGCATCTGTCCGCACCAGGCACGCTTCCTTCCTGCCACGACACTCAAAGCTCTATGTGTATATATGTGTGAAATTTCGCACTACAAAACCACCATTCCCAGGAGTCACGGGTTGTGGTTAACCCGCGCCGAAACCATTTCTTCCCTGACCATTCCCTGTTGGAAGCCGGTCGGTTCGCCCAGCAAAGGGACACGAAATAAAATATAAAACCCAATATCGAACACACTGTACCACATATTGCGGACTATCGGTGCCAGGCCCGGAGCCAAACACTTGTACTACTAACAAGCGGTTCTATCACAAGGGTACACACGCACACACAAAATGAAATTCTGCACCCGTTTTGTGGACGACAAGAACATGGACGATATGCTTTCAATGGGTACGGTCCGAACAAATCAATTGCTTAGGATGTTTTGCGTTATGGTTGACATTTGTAACACGTAAGAAATGCACACTGCGTAACTTGGGTTTGGGTTGTGGGAGGAGTTGCAGACACCAGGAAAATGATTCTTGACGGTTGAATGTTGCTTTTGCCTCTTTTCCCTCGGAACTCTTTCCCCAGAAGAAGGTCAAGCAGTTCTGTTACAGCGTCTGTTACCATGACTCTATTCAGTGATACATTACGACCATGAACCATCACAAATCATGGCTTTGGCCTGGATGGATGTGATAAAGAGTGTGATAAAAGATGTTAAGAGCTTCCCGCTCGTTCCGCATGTCGAAAATCCGCATCTTCAATATACCAATTTCTTACAGCATTGCTCGTCATTAAACTGGCAATGTTTACTGATGTTTAGTTGTGCAAACAGCAATTAATTCTCTTTTCCATTTCTCTTTGATTGCCACCCCACAGGTCAAGTGTCCAGAATGTCGTGCGGAGCATCGGATACCGTACCAGGGTGTGCAGGGGTTCCCGACCAACGTCACCCTGCAGCGGTTTCTCGAGCTGCACATCGAAATTACTGGCGAGCTGCCAGATCCAACGTCCGGTAGGTGCCAAAATAGAACGGCTGCTTATCCGTCCGGGCAGCTAAACAGTTTTAATCGTTTGATCTTTTGACTGCTTTTTCTTACCCAAAACCAACACAGGTCAGGTGATGGAACGGTGCAACGTATGCTCGGAGAAGTCGTACTGTGCACTGTGCGTACACTGCGACAAGAAGATCTGTGCGGACTGCAAGGGTGCCCACATGGACATCTTGCGTCGTGAGATCAGCCGCATCAACAATCAGATCCGACGGGGATTGCACCGGCTGAAGGAGGTTCTGTCGGTGGTCGAGAAGAACGCCTCGAACCTGCAGAACAACTGCACGAGCGTGTCGGAGGAGATTGACGAAATCTATCGCCGGTTGCAGAAAGCGCTCAAAGATCGCACCGATCATCTGCGCCACGAGATGGACAAGTACATGTCGACCGAGCTGAAAAATGTGGTCACATTGAAGGAAAACCTCGAGCTGGAGATTGCAAACATCCAGAGCAATGCGGACTTGGCCGAGAAGTACATGAACGATTCGGTCGAGTGGGATGACTGTGAGCTGATGGACACGAAGGAGATCTTCCTCCGGACGGTTGACTTTATCCGCAACTTTGACTGCGAAACGATGGACTACAGCAGAAAGGTGCGCTTTATCATGAACATCGATCCGAACAAGCTGATCAACGAGGTGTCCGCGTATGGCGATCTGAACTTACCGAACCATGGTGGAGCAGCGATGAGCGCGAGCCAGGGTATGCTGCAGCCACCGCCCGGTCCGGGGCTGATGCGCTCGAAGAGTGATCACCGGTTGGCAGCACAGTTCCGCCAGCAGCAGGAAGCGCAACCCTGGAACGCGGACGAGGAACCGCTGCTCGGTGGCCGCAAGTTTGGTGAACGGCCTCCCAAACCGGTCGCCCAAGAGCGTGATCGGTACGGTGGAGAATCACGCTACGGACGTGGTACGACCGATTACGACTACGATGACGATACGACCTCGTCGAGCCGTACCGGTAAGGGTCGATTCCGTTCACGCTTTGCCCGTTCGCATCAGCTCGACAACGATTCGGACAACGAATCGAAATCGAACGCCAAGTCGGCGGCGGAGCTGGACAAGGAACGCAACAAGGTCAGCAGCACGGAGGACTGTGCCAAGGGTCCGCTGAGTGGCATCTTCCGGCTGATGGACTCGCCGCGCGTCATGAAGCGCCTGCAAGACCAGGAAAAGGGCAAGAAGGAAAAAAAGGCCTCTCCGGCGGCGACCCCCACGGTGGCCAAACCTTCGCCGCTCGGTGTCAAACCGAAGGCACCGACGGCAGCCGCCCGCCAGCTGTCCGAGGATGATGAGATTGCAAAGATCAAGCGCCAGAACAAGGGAGCGTCCGGATCGAGCACGACGACGCAGACGACGGGCGTAACAGCACTGCCGACAGCGGAGCCGGAACGACCTACCGCCGATCGGGTGTCCGCACTGAAGGCTGGCCGCACCGCCACACCGACCTCAGCAGGCAGCGATGACAGCGATAGTCCAACGTCACCGGCCCGTCGCTCGTCGCCCCACGTCGAGGTGAGATCCGATGAAGAGTAAACACGCCCGTAATATGAGATCTTCCATTATAGCGCTGAAAGGTAGCAGACAAACCGATCCCCGTAGTTTTGACAACGAACTTCACACTCCAACTTTGCTAGTCTCTGGCTCCTTCCCCGTCTTCTTCTCTTCCACAAATTACAAAATACACTGTACACTTTAACAACCTACGCTTCGCTAGAAACGAACTCTGCACCGTAAGGCTCCAGCGATATTCTGTAAGACATTTGAGAATAGTTTAATGAGTTCCACCTCGCTGGATGATGGAGGAAAACGATATGTATTATTAGACACTAGCAGACGTCTACACAAGTACCTTTCCGTTCTTTTACCCTCCTCGTGTCTTGGAAATCCCAACCGAGTATTGGCGACAGTATTTAAATATATAAAATCACGCATCACTACAGTTACGGTGGAAAATGTGTGCGTAACGTCACTGGACCAACCAAACCCACCGAAACAACTATCATCGAAAAGAACCGCACTGGAATTCATTAGGCTGTGTGTGGTTTTGCACATCTAGTAGCCGGGAGAGACCAAACCACCATTCTGTCAAACCTCTGACAGAATAAACCGCACAGGGAAAGCGCTCACGCGAGATAGAGAGACAGAGATATATATACATATATATAGAGAGAGAGAGAGATTGAGAAAGGGAGTATTATTCGACTTCCGGCTGGAAGGACAATTAAAACCAAAACCCAAACACACACTGCGCACGAGAAGTTTTGAATGAGGCAGAAATACAATACGGCGAACACCAAACATTGAAACAACTAGCACAGCATAAACATGCACACACACACACACGCACACACCTACCCATCCACGCTTATATGCTGACCCTTAGCCACATCTGTTGGTTAGAAGTCAATGACGATGGACGGTGTACAGTGTTTGCCAAACGTAAAACTGGTTTGCAGTCAACAATCGCGGTTGCTATTGGTGGTGCTCGGAAATTGCAGCAGAAGCTCAAGTCGCTGGAAGCGCTAGTGACGGTTGGTGTTTCCTATTGGTCCTCTCTCTCTTAAAAACTCAAAACTACAATCATCAATTGTGTACCTTTTGCCGGAACTTTATTTTATGTATTGAGGATTCATATAGCTACCGGCGTTCAGTTTTCATTTTTAACAATCTGCACTCACCCACAGCACTGTAAACACGTCAGGAGAATGTAGTTTGAGCATTTTAATCACTGTTTTCTTTCTGTTTAAAAAAAAAACAATCGGTTTTGAGGGCCACTGGTATAACCTACAAGCTTTTAAGTCATCCCAACACATACCTCATCAACATCCAAATAACATGCTTTGAGATGGTGAAATTGTCCGTCAAATGTCCCAAATCATATTGGATCCCTTTTTTTCTGTGGACATCGTGTCTGCGTCCTGTTTGGAAAGTATTTCCTTTCTCATACCTTACCTGTGACTCGTTTCTGCTCAACCTAGAACTCTTATTCCTAGACCTCAAATCGTCATTCCACGCTCATAATCCATCTTTTCGTGTTTTCTTTCTCTTTTCACACGACCATTCTCTCTTTGACGTACTGTACATCTTCTCCCCACGTCATTATCGCATGAATCGTCAACAGGCCGAAAGCGATCCGGATGATACGGAATCGAATCGTCGTACTGCACGCCAAACATCCGTTGGCAGCAAGACGACAGCGACAACAGGTGCTGCGGCCAAAAAGTCACCGGTCGCGCGCTCTGCCAGCAGCGAATCTAACTCGTCCAGCGAAAGCTCCAGTCCCTCACCGGTACCACCAGCCACGCGCACCGGCACCGAGCCGGAGGTGAAACCGAAAACGATTCTGAAGAACGCAAACGAGAATGCACAGCGCAATGGCACTGCTAGCCCGACCGGCACAGAGACGGCCAAAAAACCGTTCCAAAGCCGTTTCCTACCCCAGACCCAGGCGGCACCAGAAAAGAAGGAAGAGTCGGAGAGCAGCTCGGAGGAGGAAACCTCCTCGGAGGAAGAATCGGAAGAGGAGGAAGAGGAAGAGGAGGAGAAGCCAGCGGCTGCTCCGGCAGCGACCAGTGCTGCCAGATCTTCGCCGATCACTACCACGACCGCTTCGTCACGCTCGCACGATACACACACGGCTACGCCCAGCAGCCCACTCTTCGGGCGGGTGTCTCGTCAAGATTCAACCGATAACTCACGCAAAACGTCCCGTGACGAGCTGCGCACGTCCAGTGGGTATTCCAGCCCCACGAGCTACCGCAGCCAGAACCATTACGAGCGTGACGAAAGTCCCAAGTACGGATCGTCCAGTACGGGCTCGTCGGCGCTGCGCTCACGCACCACTAGCCATGCAGCCGAGCCGGAGGACAATAAATATGGCAGCGGTTCTGGGTAAACAATGTGTTGCTTTTTGTGCGTGTGTGTGCTTCTTTAAGTGTGCGCTTGTGTGTCCTTTGCGTGTGCAAATGAGCTTTTCGGCTTTTTTCCTTCCTTCCACCCCCGTTCCGTTTCTTTTTTGTAGGACACGTTCGATTCTTTCAGATACACGAGCCGGTTCCTGAACAAGAGCAAGAGTACGGCGGTCGTCGCACCGGAGGACGAGGCTACGGACGATTCGGACAGTCGGTATGGTGCGGGTGGCCGCAGCCGGTTCACCGCGCTGCAGGACCGCCGGACTCGGTTGGCCCGCAGCCGTTCGTCGCACAATTTCGGCAATGATGACGAGGAGGATGAACCGGTATCGCCGACCACTACGTCACCGTCCGCCTATCTGGCCTCAAGGTAGGTGAAGCAGGGTCGAGCGTGATAGTGCTTGTAAATCTAGCCTAGATTGTAACTGAATCGAATACGACGAAAGCTGGAGCCTACCAACGGCCAAAACAACAGCTTTCAGAAAACAAGTGTTGCAATAAGTTCGTTCGTCAACCGTCCTGATTTTAAAAATGAAGCCCGTTATTCGTTCCAAAGGAAAAACATCTCAAACACACTCAGCTTCAGCATCCACTCAACCAATTTCGAAAAGCAAACAAAGCACCTATTTTTAACATTCCATGGACGCTTGCTGCAAAGTATACAGCAGGAAGACCCCCGGGTCCCGATCCATGTCCTGTTGTACTGATTACTAGTTTCCGTTACAGGTACGGTGCGTCCTCGTCACTTGCCTCCCAGCCGACGGACCTTTCCCGCAGCCGCTCGACGCACGCCCTGAAATCGCGCGAACCCTCGCCCGAACGCAACAGTACGGGCGCCGGTGGTGACAAGGATGGAGCCGCCCTCAGCTCCTGGGCTCGCTACCTCAAGAACAAGTACGGTAACCGCTCGACCAAGGACGCGAAGGATACGCCCAGCTCGTCCAGCCTGTCGTCCTCGGGCGTTGGTTCGTCCTCCCTCTCCTCACCCTCCTCCTCCTCGTCCACGTCCAGTGCGTCGGCTTCAGCTGCCGCACGACGACTCAGCCTCGGTTTACCGTTGCGGCAGACCGATCTACTCAGCTCGGACGATGATTCAAAAAACGGGGTAGGCTCCCCTACCTCTCCTACGGCAGCAGCAGCGGCAGCAGTAGCCGGTATACCCGGGGCAGCAGGTATGTCCCCTAGGACGCAGTACCTGCAGAAGCGCCGGCAGCTGTTCCAGATAGGAGGTCGGGGGAGCGAACCAGGTTCCTTCACGTGGCCGCGCGGCATCGCCGTCGGTCCGGACAACAGTATCGTCGTGGCGGACTCGTCTAACCATCGCGTGCAGGTGTTTGACTCGAACGGCATATTTGTCAAGGAGTTCGGCCAGTACGGCAATGGGGACGGTGAGTTTGACTGTTTGGCCGGCGTTGCGGTCAACCGTATCGGTCAGTTCATCATAGCGGATAGGTAAGGACACCTGCCCATTTTAGTTTTCCGCTGTACTGATGACACTCTGGTGTGTCTCTTCCGCCACAGATACAACCATCGAATACAAGTGCTTGATCCGGCCGGTCGTTTTCTGCGATCGTTCGGCTCGCAGGGTACCACCGATGGGAAATTCAACTACCCCTGGGGCATCACCACCGATGCGCTCGGGTTCATCTACGTTTGCGATAAGGAAAATCATAGAATTCAGGTAAGCTTTATTGTTGAAACATTTTTCAAATTTCTTGAGTATGATACAGCTTTTAGATTAGTAGAAGTAAGTGGGTACAATTTAACAATGAATTTAAGTTCAAAGACGAGTTAACGGGTTAGAAATTGTTACGCCATCTTATCGGTTTATTTTGATTAAATAATTCAAACAACTTGAATGGTCTATTGTTAGCATTTGTTTTTCATAATAGAGCGGTACTAAAATTTATTCAGAATTTCATAGCTGTATACAAATACAGATGACGAAAAATGAAGGCAACAGAAGAGAAACATAGAAGATCTAATCAATTGAACAATCGTATTAGCGTCCTCTTTTTCCAACCTCCTAAAATACAATACAGACAGACAAACAATTGCCAGAGTAGAAGAAGTATCTATTTCAGCTGGATTACAATCTCCAACACCGAATTGCCTACCCGAATTGTACACAGTGTCGCACTTTCCGTACCGTAACAAGGGCAGGAACGGTAAACGAATTGCCGAAAGGCCTGGCAAAGCTCAAACAAACCTAACCACTCTTGCGCTTCTATTCTCCACACGCTAGGTATTCCAATCCGATGGATCATTTATTGGCAAGTTTGGCACCTGCGGCAAGGAAAAGGGTCAGCTCGAACATCCGCACTACATCGCCGTCTCGAACACGAACCGCGTCATCGTCTCCGATTCCAACAATCATCGGGTGCAGGTAGGTGTGAACACAGCGCGATACGAGACGAGCTCCAAGGCCTACCCTGTGCACAAGTGCACTAGTTTTTTCCCACACTGATTAGCATTCCGATGAGGCAGAGAAAGCATAGCAAAGTTGTCCATCTGACCCGGAAAACCCTTGTCAGAGGCCGGTCCTGGGCCGTTCGTAATCCTAGCACAGAACCGGAAGCGAGCGGTTATGTAATATGTAATTTCCGGTGTCCGTTCTGCGGAAGTTTCTCTCGCTTTACCGTCGGTTTTTTCGGGTTTGTGTGTGTGTTTTTTCTCAGTTGCTTACACTCCGATACACCTGCGATTTCCATCTCCATGGAAGGGTCGTTTTTCCGGCATTTCAATACCGCCTTTTCAGTTTTGCCTTTGCCTTCCCTCGGTCCCCCTTTTTTCCAGTATGGACGGCATGTATCTGCTCATTCGAATTCCCGGACCCTTCTGACAGTTGCCCATCAGTGTAGGGCGATGCGCTTGCTTCTCTCGTTTGGAGCATATGGTAAAAAAGCTGCTCCTTTCCAAAGCTTCCCCAGTTGAAAATGGTATCGGCGTGGAAATGTTGGTGCTTTTTTTGTGTCTGATTACCATTTTCTACCACATACCTTTTTTTATTATTTCGTACAGATTTTTGACGTCAATGGTCGCGTCCTGACAACGTTCGGTGGTGAAGGCTCCGAGGAAGGTCAATTTAAATTCCCAAGGTAAGTTCTAACGAACGGTATACCCTGTATCTGTGTCGTAGTCATTTTCTGTAGGGAGATTTTTTCCCCTCCTGTGTATGGTATTTGGAGCACCATTTGCTTCCTGTGCGGCACGTTCTTATATGATAGTTTGCATACGGTTTCGCTCCCGAAAGGTCCTGTTTCCTGCTCCTCGGTAGCAAATTGAAGCAATGCTTTTCTTTTTTCTTTCGTTATTGCTGGATGATGCCTGAACCGGCTAGCGCCATTTCACGTCCATTTGAATTTTCCTTTACTTCCTGAGACTGAAGCTGTCGGAGGAGCCAGAAATAGGACCTATAGGAACGGAGAAAAAAAACGCCACGGCACGTCAAAAGCGATAACGGAAACTATCTGTGAAACTGCCGCCTGTCTACAGATGAACGAGGATAAGCTTCCGTGCTTGAGATAATACGGCTTTGCTCGGCGCTTACATTTGAGCAGTGAGGGAAGAAGTAAAAGCATAGTAACGAATTTCTCGCATCTAACCATTCAGGTGAAATTTTCTATTTCTGGTACTATTTATTTTGACATTGAGCATGATCTCATTAGGCGTACTCGGGCACAATTTGCATACGATGGGCAGTATGCATACGTAGCATAATTTACCATACTGCAGTGAATTCATTGCAGTGAACCATAAATTGCTTCGTTTTTTTTTGTTGAAACATTTAATTTCGTGTAGGAACTTTGAATCACTTTTTTAATGCACCATTAATGGCTCATTAGTTTGTTTTGGGGATAAACGGTTATTCCTAGCTTCTATATGCTCATCCTACTGAACGAATATTTAATTAAAGCATATGGTTATCATTAGCAAGCATTGCAGAGAAATAAATCCAACGAAACGATCCGAATAAATTGACGCAGTGCATACCTTCAGGCGCTTAGCGCATGACGTAAATAACTACTATGACCTACTGTAAAACTTACTTGTTTGCTCAACAGTCTATAATCCAATACTTGCAGACCAATAGTTAAAGTACAAGCTGTCCTATATGTTGTTACATCTTGTTTTGTATTGTACGAAGTTTGCCCTCTCGATGACAAGCCCGTCCGTAACTGGTGCGGAATAGAACAACCTACACGAGATCTGACAAGCATAACTACGTACACAAACGGTATATAGCCTGAGAGGTTGAAATAGAAAAAAATACCCCGACTCATACACTTTAAGAGAAAGCCTCCCAAACTCTCTGGAAAAGTTCAGAGTTCAGGAAAGTGAAACAAGTAGCATTTACTGTTTTGCCGCATGTTTGCTTCCCAGTGGGGGAAAACTGTCAAACGGTTGAAGACCGATTGGGCCTAGCCGTACCGTTTTGGAATTGTAATCAAAATCAAACCGTACGTGAAGCCTTAGCATTCCTTCACAGCCCATTTCACGGGGCTTGTGAAGTAGATGAATGAGTGCAAAGGTAATGGACCATCATCGGAAGTAGCAATACCAATACATCGAAAACAACCTGGTGAAACGTAAGAAAAACATGTAGTCCATTCAACCCATCCAGAAACCCATCATTCATATCCGTTCTCCGTGTTCCGTTCATGATCGATGGCGACAAAGCACTACGGACACTGTTACTGTACTATGTAACAGTTCTCATCTTAACGGTGGATCAAGCTCAGGCTTCACAACCTATAGGGTTAGAAGAAATACACAGTTGTATGTAGGACATTTCGAGTTTCTCCAACACCTTTATGAATGCTTTAATGTAGCTATCAAACACAACTCTTGTATGCCTTCATCCAATCGTGATAAGCATCTGAAGGCATGCAATTGTATATAATACTTTCATATATTTTAAAATTGTCGTGAAGCTTCAAACACTCCCCTTGTTATAGATTGTTATCAATAATTTTCTTCCATTCAAAAAATAACCTTTCTTCCATTTAAAAATTGTTCAAGGGGCATTAAGAAGCACTTTTATTGATCACAAGTTCTGCTCAAAACCGAGAACATATGTACGAATGAAAATGTCTCCTGAACCACGATACAAAGAAGGACGCAACGGGACACGAGAAAAAAAAGCATCCATCGCCCTGTACTCAGCCAATCGTGACAAAGTACATTAGCATAACAATGCTCAGTACACATGCCAGTTGTGTTTGTTGATAATTTTCCGATTATCATCACAAGCTGTCCTTTACGAAGAAATAATGTCAATATGATGGTGGAAACGCTCGAACAGGCAGCAATAATTTCCATCGTCTCCGCTTCTTGCCCTACGGACTTTTGCTCACACCGTTCTACATGCTACACACGTTCGCTATCCCGTTGTGGTATACCGGCAGTAAAGAGAGAGAGAGAGAGAGAGAGAGACAGAGAGATAGAGCGAAAAATGCAGACAAACGAACAGCAATCACTAGATTTGCAATAAATTGGTTCGCTCCAGGATAGGTTGTGCTTTGTTATTATTGCATTCGCTTT
>KB681846.1:0-16284 GCA_000349165.1 Anopheles christyi | reverse complement strand
CCCGTACGCTGATGCGTGAACAAAAGAAGCTTCTGTTAATGGTGGACCACGACCATCAACAAAATCCTTCCACAGATAAAAAAAAAAACCCTTTAACAGCAGATTGGAAACAAAATTTCCCGTGCGGTCCGAATCGAAAACAGGACACTTCATTAATCTAAAAATACCGCTTAAATGGACCACGGGAACGTTCAGCGTGTCAGCTGGCCCAAAACGGAAGTGCACTGAATTACTCCTAGCACCTTTTCATGAAGCTGCAACGATCCAGAGCAATTGTGCATCGCAACAATCCGACAATCTAGAACATCTGCAGAACGTCCGGCACGGTGTGTGTGTGTGTGCTTAAATGTGTATGTTGGCAGCGTGTTGTCGGGAGGCGGTTTTCGCAAGCATCGGCACCCTGTTTGCAGTTTCTTAGTAGCTTGACCGAAGGCGAAGGAAATGTTATATTTATTCTGCACCGTGACGGTTGTGGAGGAGCAAGCGTTTCTTTCGTTTTTTTCTCTGTCAAGAAAAGCTTTTTTTTTACTTTATCTTTTACTTGTTCGTCCTATTCCACCGTAAGGCGTTCTATTGATAGAGACGTTTTAAGCGGTGCAATGAGGCCATGTATGAGGCCATGATTTAGTTTTATCGCACTAGAAGGTGGATGGTTGTGGATGGTAACTAGAGAGGCAGTGAAAAATCGACCTAAATTTTCACTCCACCTACCCTCTAACCTCCTACACACGTTGGCACAAACAAGCCTTTTCGGTGCTTTACTTTCGTGATGTTCTATTGAAGGTTTTTCTTACCCAAGCCTCATTTTACCTTTTTTCTCCCATAGAAGCATCTCGAGCTGAAGACAGTTTGGTTCGACTTTTTATTGGACTTCGTTCGTTTTATTCGGAGTATGTGTGTGCGTTTTCTAATTTTTTTCACCCTTCATTTTTATCCTAAAAGAAAAGAAAGCACCGTCAACCTCCATTTTCCACTGTTAAGCTATCCCAGCCTCTCTATCAGAGTTTTTGCCATTCGTCTGCCACTCATCGGGCGGGTTCCATTTTTCATCTCACCAATCAAGCAATTCACGGCTTTTCACAGCTTTTGGTGGGTGAAGGTGAATGTGTGCTGAGGCACGAATTGTTTGGATTTGTGTTGGTGGTTATCGTTTATCATTGTGCCCAGAGTGGCTTGTGTTAAAAAACGCACAGGATGAGTTTGAAAAGAAGTGTATAAAAGTTTCGTTCTTTTTCGTAAAGCGAGCAATCTTGCACTGTGGCTTGTGCACGGTTAAAGGCATTTTTCCATCCTACCCTGTTTGGAGAGCATACGGAATGCGCCGTCCGGAAGCCTTCCTACTTAATCGTGCTTCGCGTTCAGGATGTGGCGTAAAGTGTGGCAAATTAAATCGCTTCCCATCGTTCTTATGCTTCTGCAATGATTTTCTCATACGTTTTTACGGAAAAGAAAACAAAAAAGATGCTGTTGCAACAATACACACACTAACGCACCACGTTTGTTCCGTGAAGCACGGTTGATAGAAATGATTAAGGAAGTTTTGAAGAAAAAAAAAGTTTGCGACCACAATAAATTGCCTCTATCGACGAGAGGGTCTGCGTTTTCAATTTCATTCCACTCCCGTTCTTGATGTCGCTACCGGTTATGACAATCGATATTAGTTTTGCCAAGGAAACACGTAAAACTGTCCCCGTCCTTTCCGCTCTTTCCTGTTTGTTTGTTCACATATAGCAATTTTCACTATTCGTCGATCGCGATCCGCAGAATGCTGGGAAAGAATAAAATTCCCTATAAAGTATCCTTTAACAGGGCCAATTTATCTGAAGCAAAACTGCCACAAACATTGTTTGAGATGTGTGTGTGTGTGTGTGTTTGTGTTTGTGTGAGGTTCAAGACGTGTTAGTGTAAAATATATTTCCCAACTCAGTTGCTCCAATTGGTAAGCGTCGTTAAAGAGAATAATTTCGAAAGTTTGCAAACGTTATGCCCGGTAGGTCCACGGTGTTCGAGAAACAAACAAAGCAAGAAAGCAAGTGAATTGTTATCGGGAAAAACGGAACCCTTGCAGCGATGTTGAGCACCCTGGTGGATGAAAGGGAAAAATAAGTTTTTGGTGAAAGTTTAAAATATGTTTGTCTTGGCGGAAAGCCTTACCACACCGGAAGTGGTGGATCTGGCAAGTGCCGGGTGTAAAATGTAAAAAAAAAAAAAATGGGGAAAAGAGCTCCATGTAACGGAAGTACATGTGATTTTGACAAAAGGGTGCTGAAATAAATGTATCTTCGCGGAACAGCCAATTATTGTTTGCTGCTCGTTAACTTTCGGGGGGAAGTTTTTGGTACGGTTTGTTCTCGATCCGCTTCAGGTGTGCGTGTGTGTGAGGGTGTTTTGTGAGTGAGAAAGTTTGTGTTTAGAGGGGATTGTTTTAAAAGAAATTCAATCATTTACTTACAAGATGATTCAATGATGCGAAGGTGCAATGAACGAAGGAAAGAACGATTTTTATATAAAATAAAAGGAATAGTATGTAAAATAACACAATTTTTACATGAAACAATTTAAAACGCTGTTTGAATATGCTTTAAAGATTCAACGTTAACATAAATCTTGCACCAAAGCTTTCAACCAGAACAGGGTAGCAATCAGATGATTTAAAAACTTCTGTCGCAGCATCTTGAGTACGCGCAAAGTGAACTTCATTCAAAGTATCACTTAACCAAACTTGCCGAACCACAATCATTTGCACACCGCCACCTCACAACGTAGACCTTCTTCTACCTTTCCCTCGTCAGTGGTTCACGAAGACACTGTCATCTGACTTTTTGCATTCTCGCTCCAGACAACCTAGTGTAATGGTTGCCCGAGTCGGTTGTACGTAGGTGAAGTTCTCTTCGTGTGCAAACTGATTGCACCATTATTTATGAGTGTAATAAAAATTAACTTTCCATCCGTCGAAAAGTTCCCATGGTTTCATGGCGCTCAGTGGGAGGAGTTGCGCTGCAAGTCGTGCTCTAGTTATGCTGCCAAGCGCCACGAATATGCATGCCTACCTGTGCAGGATGCAAGCGAAGAGCACAAATGGAGGCTGCAAGGGAAGGTTTTTTTTCGCTTACTCAGACCACAGCCTCGGAAATGAGAGAGGATCGTTTGGGAAAGGATGAAGGGTGTTGGAATGGAGCTATTTAAATGGTGGCCATTAATTTTGCTACAACCTCTTTTTTATTGATTTTAAATCCTTACAAGAAGCTTCGTTTTGGAGGCCGCGTGTGACTTATTTTTATAAATCGAACAAGGATATTTTATAATCAGAAGTAGAAGTAACTTTAGTTATAATTCTTGTTCAGGTGTGCTTTTTATATTTTTCCCCCATTTCTTTATATGTCTGTCTTTATTATGTCTTATGTCTTAATTGTTCAACTAAAAGTAACTAACAGGAATCACAAAATTTAATAAAGTCGACGCCCATCCAAGCCTAATCAACCTCAAACTAATATCATGATTACAAAAATAAACTGCATATGTGTTTTTTTTTCTCGTGCAATAATGACACTCACACAGAATTCCAATTAATGAGAGTAGGTTTAACACATTCAGCACACACGGGCACACTTAAAGATTGCCTCTATTGAAGCGTTCGCTATTGCTGGTGACACGATGCAATCTCATTACCGCGGTTTCATTAGGTAGGAATATTAAATTTTATGCATCTCGTCGAATAGCACACGAATAGCGCATCACAAAACCCGTATGGGAAGATGTTGCCGCATCATCAGCATGTAATGAGTTGGGTGGGAAATTGTAGTGAAGTATGTTTGCAGAGAGCCGTTAAAATATGAAGGATTTTATTTATGAACAATACTGTTAAAAGGGTTTCGGTCCTTTTTTGGAAGTTGCTTCTTTAGACAGAATTTTTGTTCCTGGAATGTTATATGTGACTGCAGTTTTAAGCAATAAAATGTGCTAGTAAAATAGATAAAAGTTTGGTATGATTACCTAGGAAATATTTGGAAAAAAAATGTACCAAAAAATGTTAATTTTGTCAGTTATCAAAATTCAAAGCTCGAACCAACCATCAATCCGCCATAAAATCATCTCCATAATGTAAAACATCACAGAAATATTGTTATGATATTTTGGGGAACTGGAAGTGAGCTACAGTATCCCGATTGTGCCCCCATTTTCCACAGCGTTGTTGTTTTTCAGCATCAATCACGTACGCTTTTCGTTCTGCGTGCCTATGTTTGGATTAATTAGTTGATTTGCTTGAAATATGCTCCCACGATGGAAAAATCACGAGAAAAGGTCCAACTGACTGATGGAGTTTTACAATTCTTCGCAAGGGTAGATATGCAGACACATTGCCGTTCGAAATATTGAAGATAATTAATGAATGTGATAAATTTGTCGCCTTTATTCTTTCCGGTCAAATCTTGGTTCCAGCACTATTGCAGAAGAGTATTTTTTAGGGAAATATTGGAAGATCTGTGGACAAGCAGCGATGCGTGAACCCAGCCCAGCTGGTGATTCTATGTAGCTTTCCGTGACAGAAGAGAATCTCTAGAATTGCATACATTCCATTCAAAGGGCAAGGGTGCAGCAAGGTAAAAGGGTGATAAATTTCAATTTCTCACATGGTGCACGCTGTGTGATTAAACATTGGTTGCACCGATAGGGTAGAGGGGTCTGTGCCCTTTTGCCACTAAGCCTGAGCGTGAAAGGCTGCTATATTTATTGGGACAAATGATTTTAGATCGTCTGGATACCGGTGGCTAAAGAGAAAACGGAGCTTATCGCTTCTAGCTCGCGACAGATGGGTAGCCTTCCTTCCTGAGCCGAAGCTGATCGTAACAATTTATCCCAAGCACAGCAGCGCGTTAAAATCATCCGACATCATTATCATGCCGATTGTTTATGTGCCATTTTCAATGAGCAGCGCTAGGGCAAATAAGAAGCGATGCAAACGGGGTAACAGATGGTGTCGGTAGGTTTGATGAATTTATGATGCCGATGCTGCTTGTTAGTCGCTTTGTTTTGACGAACGTAAATACTGGATGATGCGCTCGGGCGGGATGGGTTCATAATCGTGGCAGGTTGACAAATTAGAATGCATTCTATTTTACAGTGTAGAACTTTGGGATGAGATTAGTGTTGATAATTATGTGAACGAGTAAGCTGTAAAATGTATTGGTAGGGTTTCGTTTTATTTTTGAATATTCTTTGTCTATTTTCAGGTTCATAAATAAATACCAAACTCGGTTTGAATTGAAAATTGTTTAGTTGTCAAGAATGAAAAAACAAAAAATAGTTATGTTTTCATATATTACCATTCTATTTCTTATTGTTTTATGCCAACAATATTCTTAGTTGGTTAGTAGTATATTGATAAAATAGACCCTTAAAATTGTTGAAACAGAAGAACTCTTTTGGGTGACTCATTTTCTCCGCCAATTCCCCTTCAGAAACATAAAAGTAGCTCAAATCTCCGCCATAGCTCTGATGCTCACGTTTGTTACCCCTCTCTTCTCATTCTGCAGCATAACACATTCTATGCTGCGCTCAGTTCTATGCTCTCGAAACAAATGTAGAGAGTTGCGTGGGAATGTTTTCGCTCTCTGTAGAGTATTTTGAATGCTCTCGAACCATCATCGATGCTGCGTTTATGCAACATACTATTCCGGTCAAACAAACCTGACGCCCTCTCTCCCGCATGGCCAACACGGGTGTATACAGAACGGTCGGGCTCGGACACTTCGGGCACCGTTGATCCGACACAGAGCCGAGCGGGCTGAAGCTTTCGAGGACTTTCGGCCCCAATGATCGGGACGGAACGCGCCATTCGTACGCGGGACTTCGTGCTATCGGTATCGGGATTTGGGCAACAGCCGTGTATCACTGCAGACCGGATCTGTTAACGTGCGTGTCAACGTGTATGTGTGCAAGCGTAGGTGGGTACATGTGCATTGGTGTGTGCGAGGGGTATGTGCATCAGTGAATTCGACAGTAGCGCAAATTATCGTTGGTAATCAATCGTAGTATGAGTGTGTGTATCGACTTATGTATCAAAAAGGCAAATCATTAAATTAACTTAGAACATGCATTAGTTCACTTATTGGAGCGGTTGGAAATTGTGTGTGAAACATCCACGAATCAAATGCAGACCGGTTTGCCCAATGTGCAGTGATTGTCCAACGGTTCAAAGGAACAAACAAACCCTTTAACCACGTGAATCGAAGGAAAATGTTCGTGGAAGGTACAGCTAGCTTATATTATACATTATTAAACACTATTCCAAGTGATTCGATAAGATTGCAGTGTCTTTGAATAAATATGTGTGGACGTTCAACATTCAAAGTAGATATACTCGACAATTTGGCGCATTACATCAAAATAGAATAATAAGTGTCTCGTAAAGGATAATGAAGCACTTTTGCTATGCCATCTTCCAGTGAGCAGCTCGTTCGCCAATTTCCATAAGTCTTTGCGTGGCCAGTGACCATAACATAACCCAGTGTCCTCTTTCCAATGGCCTTTTGCCCTTAGTTGCCCAATTCTTTTAAGTGGCTTTTTCCTCTATTTCACCTTCCAGGTTATTTTTTCTTGTTAGTCAAAATTAGTGACCTCGTGTAAGTGCAAGTAAGAATAAACGATGTGCGGTTGAAGTTAAGTGAGAACCAGAGTGCAGAGTGTCACAGCCGGCAGGCTAAGCGTCAGCAAGATTTGCAAGCAACTCGAAACGCGCTGATCCGATTGATCGATACAAGCGAGCAGAGCCCATCATTAACAGGATAATCTGGTGCAGGTTTGTGGTCGACGCAGGTGATTTGAATGAATTTCCCGGTCGTCGAGTTGGGGTTCGTTTGAAGCATTTTGTCTTGTGCAGGTGTTTTGGGTGATGATTAAGCAGTGACCAAGGAGTGCGTTCCGTAGTGCACTAATTTAATTAGTGAGTTGCGTGAGGTTAACGGTTCCTCGTCGTAGGTCGCTACAACGATAAAAAAAGTGAAAAAATTGGCTTTGTGATTTTTGTTTAATACTGAATGATATTTTTTAATTTTTGCCATCACGATCCCGATTTGCTTGAAGCGCTTAAGCTGCGCCTCAATCGTCTGGGTCTAATATTGATTTGCTACATTGAAGTTAAATGTAGTAGTGTGTGATTTAAACATAAAAATAAAACACCGGCAAGTGAAAAGCTGTTGCAACAAAATAGCGGATAAAGTGATAACGTGGTGTAAGAATATTCTGGTAGAGAAATCATAATAAAACGATAGCAAAAACGGCAAGGCGTAATTTGCACACAAAAAAGTAAAACGAAACAATTACACAACCGGGAAGCGTTCAGCAGAAGAGCTAACCGAAAAGAAAAGGATTACTTGAAAATATTATTCTTTCATCAGACGGAAAGTGTAGCAAAAGCAGTAGTAGCAGCAGCGATAGCAGCAGTAGCACCAACGGCAGCTAAGGATAATAAATCTCTTCCTTTTTTCTCTCCTCGACACAAAGCTTGTCGGGTTGGTGGTTTAACGGTTCCTCGGTTACTCGGCCACTTGGCACAGTAGTGATTCTTTTCCCATTTCCACCCCCGTCGGTGTGTGTGCCTGTGTGAGTGTAAGTGAGTGAGAATTTCACAGTGTGTTTCGGTGTCTATCCGCGCGAGTAAGTGTGGTAGAGGAAAACCCGTGGCTGGATCTGATTTTCTTCGTTTGGGATTAAAACAAACACCGCGCAGGCTACCAAGGCCTCTATAATGATTGTGTAAGTAGGATGCATAAAATATTGTAACGAATGGTTACACGGCATGAGAGAAAGGAGGACCTTTCGTCGGGGTAGATTTTTTGCTTTTTCTGATTGTCGGGCATTATGTAAGATGAGTATTTTACGGCCCATTCAATTAGTATCTTTTATCGGGAATGAAATTGAAACTGGATTAATGATTTTCTAAGTTATTTGTTAGAAAACTTCAAATTTCCTCTTTTCCTTTTCCTTTTTCTTTTATTCTATTTGTACTATGTACTACCAAATATTAAACTATCACAAGTTTCAGGAGAACTGTTTAAAAAGAATCAAAACTTAGTTTAAAATCTTTCTGAAACATTATCTAAACCCAATTTGTTCGCAGAAATTGAGAGAGCTCTTATGATCACACCACCTCAATTTGAACTCAAGGGCAACTTTATATGAGCAACACCTCTCATGGCATCGAGGTGAAAAGCACAGCTCAAGTCATTATCTTCTGGTAGAAGCTGCAATGTTGGAATAATGAAAGAATCCTTCGACAGCAAACGCTCCCTATCGACATGGTAGCAATGTCATATGGACCACTTAGCTGGCTCGTTCCAGCTCCATCGAACGGCTACATTTCGTATCGTTGAATCTTTTTGCCACACTCCCCCTCAAAAGCCTTCTAATGGGACATTGAGAGATGTACTCAAATGAAATGGGAATTTGGTTGCCCAGTTGGCTTCTTGCAGCGTCTGATCGCGCGGCTCGTTTAGAGGTGAATTTACGCCTCAATTAACGGCCCAAGAAGTAACCCATTCCAAATCTCCCCTGTCGACAAGGTTGTCAAAGCACTGTGTGTGCTATTTCCAAACCGTGGCACGAACAATGAACTGTCGATGAAGGACATCTGCTTCGGCTGGTCGTTCGGGAGACCTCTGGTAGAACAAGCGCAAAACACATGGTGACTCGAGAGTTCCCAAAGGAGCATAGTTTGCCGATGAAGTAGCATTGTACTTTCGTGTCCCTTTCTCAGCCTATCAGCGCTTGAAACAAAAGTGATGTTTTCACTTCATTTCAAGTGTCCCTCGAGAACGGGAGTCCCATTGGAAATTGTGTTTCGGAACAACGGTTTTTTGGCTTCATTTGCGGCGTTTAGGGACTGTTGGAGCATTGAAATGAAATCTTCTCTGTGATCGTGTTTGTTCTTTCCTTTTTAGCGATTTTTGAAGGTTGGTTTTTTTGCAGAAAATAATGTGTTCATTTGGTCCCTTGGGAAAAAAATCTACTATTTGCAAATAACTGAAGATATGTACCAGTATCATCCGCAGAATAGTTTCAACGAACAAAGTACACAAGGGAAAGAAAAACGTCCTCTTGTGCTAGGAATGATTCTTCTTCTACTGTTGAGTCACAGAAAACCTGTCCCCACTGGGTATAGGGTTTATATTCCAAAATAAAATGATTCCAACTCGTTGAATACTGGGCTTACCAGTGCCAGCCGGGGAAAACTGCAGCAATTGAATTTTCGGCATCACGAGCGCCGGTAAAAGTCCTTCGCCGAGTACACCGCAACCTAGTTTGGCACTAATGTGCGACTCAAATTTATTACTCGGTAATTGATATTACCGGCCAGTAGATAGCAAAACGAGAAACGGAAGAATGGCGAGTGTTCTGGAAATTTGTAGCACTTTGCACGGTACGCAAACATTTCCATCGGTGCGAAACCAGAGGCTCTCAGATTGTGGGACAAAGTTTTTGTTTCCCAATTTAAAAACATTCGCGTCCTCAAATCCGGACGGTAATCTACCAAGCTTAAGGCAGAGTAGCAGAGATGTGTGAGTGAGTGCTTGTGTGTGTGTGATCTCTTGTTATAAGCGGCGAGTCAACGGAAGAACTGAGATAAAATGGACGGAAGGTATTTGAACAAACCATAGCCGGTACACGTGCCATCGCTGAGATCGCTGATGCAAGAGAAAAGGAAAACTTGATAACGCGTAGAAATGAGAGGGATCCATTTGGGTAATAGTCAAGTATGGTGCATAAATTTGCTACTTGTTCAAGGGAATCCTTTTTGCTGTTTTATAAGCTTCCAGTATTAGCTTGCAGATGCCATAAGATTTTTTTTTAATTTTGTTGTGAGGTTGTTTGAGTAGGGCAAATTAATGTTGGATAAAAAAGCTTGTTTTATTAGAATTGGAATTAATTAGTTTATTTCTTCTCTTGAGAACGTGGAAAAATTGACTCATAGTTTTGCGACATGTGGTCTGAAATTGTTAAGCTAAAAACTCTAAAAACTATACCAATATTATCCGATAATGCGAGAAATCCTGTAATTCTTTACGAGGTTGATTATTTATGGTGAAGCTATCAATTGTACTAAATAGCATAAAATAGGAAGAGAATATATTTCGCAACCACTAAACTATGCTATGAAAGGGAGTATTCAATCGAAAGTAGAACATTAATGAAAGACTTTTGAGCTGATAAATCAACGGGTCGATAAGATGCAATCATCCACACCGTTCCACCAAACGGTCAGCAAAGCGTACGATCGTGCACTTTTAGACAACAACCCACCGTGGAGGAGAGCCATTTATCAGTTCATTATTGTACACACTTGGAAACTGTGATGGGGCAATTACATTTAAATTCATTGCATCTAAATAATTGAGCAGCCAAGTCGTGCCGTGCAACCAGCCCACCAGTAGCCGTCGAGGGTCCTCGACTTTTAGATCATTTATTTTGCAGTACTAGACCAGCACTTAGGGCAAGTAGAGTTGTATGTCGGGCCCGGACGCCTTTTAGCGCCAACCAGTGAAACGGGTGGTACACTTTCTTCGCTCTTCCTGTGCTTCCTTTTCACCACCAGCCGATTATGTGAACAAAGATTGAGGGGTTTGTGGTAATGGGTGAGTTGAAAATGAGGTACAAGGCGCTAGTGAGTTATGGCTGCACGAGCCGTTCGACACTCGCGCAGTGGTCCAAAACAATTCTCCGAGGACTCCAGACTGCTAGAATGTGCAGCTTGCAGAGGTCAGTTGCAACTCTGTTCAATGCGGCACAGCAAAAGGGTGAAGCGAAAAGTTGCTCCGTACCGATTCGGTCGATCGCCATACTTTCTGAGGCATCTTCGCTTTGCTCTAGAAAGAGGGTAGACTATTAGCAAACGCTTTGTTCCCACTTAGAATGGTGTGGAGCTATGGTTTTGGACTCTCGGACCAGGATGGTAGTTTATTAGATCGTTTATTAAATGGCCAAAAGCGTTGTTGGCCGCGGTCGAGCCGGAAAACAACGAAATGAAAACGAACTGTGCACGTCGGAAGATGAACAGAAGGGAGCGAGTCCTGGAGGTTGAAAATTGAATTCTCACCTTTGTTATGGTGCGGCGCTGCTAATGCTCAGTGTAGAGAAAGTTTGGCAAAACGATTGGAATGGACGGAATGGCCAGGCAGGAGAAAGAATTTGGCAGTCCTAACCGCAGCACGGACGTTTAATTCGCTTTTTGTTGATGGGGGAAGCTTTTCGAGTTGGTGGAGCTGTTGGTGAGTGCGATTAAATAACAGGGGTTTGAGTACCAGCATGGCGAAATGGAATTTCGTTCTGTTTTAAGGATGGAATTGAACATCACGAGCGAACTTCATTATTAAACACTTGAAATCATTCTCGAACTGGTGTGGGAGTGGCAAGCATATTATTTGAGTTTAATTTTAATTAAACGGTTCCGCGGAAAGCTCGTGGTGGTCGAAATAAACCTAAAACTCCTCATTTTGATTGATTTTAGTAACTTTACATCGAGTGGAAATTTTCAAGAAAAAAACTTCCACTAAATACAACGTTCGATTCGCTTGGATTTTACTGTGCGGTCATGTTAAAGATTTCAAGCACCGCGTTTGCTTGTATCTTCCGTGATTTGAAATTTATTGACCGTGCCAACCGGTGGCCAATTTGTGGGGCGGGACCTTCCAGAGAGTCTTCTGTTGTAATCCCGTTTAAATTTCAAAATAACGATCGAATTACTACACCAAACGGGCCAGACTAACCCCTTCGTCCCGGCAGTGGAGGGAAAGTAAAACAAGCGCCAACCCACCGCCCGGTACAACGCTTGGTCGTAAATTATCAGCTGAGCTTGGTACCTTTTAGCAGGAGTATTCCGTTAAACCATAACCTCGCCTACCCACGACCAAACAAACTCTTCGTGTGTCCTTAGCTGGTTACGTGCTGGCTCGCGTTAGCTTGCGTCTGTAGTTCTCGATTTTCGGTACGGAGCAAACCGTTCGCAATAGTACACTGTAGGTTTGCCGAGTGTGGTAGGAAAATCTGGTGTGGTAGGACCTCATGCCCGAAAATCCTAGACACACGTATTGACAAACCAAGCACACGGATTCGATACGAACTCGGAATAACACTTTCTGGCGAACCGAAATGGATGTCGGAAGTCCAAAAGTACACGTTTATGACATGCAGAAAATCAATATTTGCCCGCTCATCATGTCCTAGCTGCCTGGAAACGGAAAGGATTACACGTAGGTAGTTGTGTAAAGCAGGAGGGTGGAAGAGATGGCAGACGGTGTTTTGATTTCGTTCTGTCTAAAATGGCTAAAGGCTCCCAGTGAGCACAGTCAGGTGTACCGCAGATCGTGGCTGCGGTTTGCCTTCCTTCCCAAGCGGATAGGGCAGACATTTGCCAAACAGTGTATGGATTTGAAATCGAATCCCAACGACGATGTAACAGCCCTTCCTCCTGCAGAACCTGATCCGGCACGACGAGTGGGGGGCTTAAGTAAATTTATAGTCGCAGGTTAATTGGCACGAATAAAGTTTGCCAGCGGCTGGAAGATATCCTTCGATCGGAGGGGTCTGATGTTGTGTTGTTGAGGAGGGAGGAATGGCGCATACTTTTTGTTGCTGTTTCGACAGTTGTTCCTTCCAGCTCGATCGAAGCAGGAAATCTTGTGTGTGTGTGTGGTGAAACGATGGCAATCGTAAATCGGTAATGTAAATGGGAACGGGAGCGTAAGGCAAAAGAGTACAATATTGCTTCCGCTGCAGTAATGGCTGATTGCTTTTTCCGGCCGAGCTGGTGCTTTTGGATCGAGATTTGTTTGAATGGTTTGGAGGTGAAATACGTTTAGTATGTTTCGGCCATTCTAATTGACGTTAGATGTCGAATGTGTTGCGGTCCAAAAGTGTCTGATTGAAGCGTCTGCTTTTTGGGATATAATTGTAATGGGACTCACGTTATTTAGCTGGATGATAACGAATTGTATAGAATACTTGCAATAAATGCGGTTATTTGTTTGTGGAAAAATTGTATGATTTAGAAATTTCGAATCTACAAATAGCAATGCTTTAAATACTGAAAGGATAAAACATGGTAAACCACAAACATCTAATGGGGATTGAAATGAAAAAAAGGAGTATCTCATTGTTTGCAATCGTTGGTTATAACTTATGCTCTCGAAATTGATTGAAGTTGGAGAAGATCTGAAAATAAACTTCCCTTTTTTGTGCTATTGATTATACACCTCATAGGCATAGGATAGAATTCGACAAAATTTGTTCAACCCGAAAGCAATCCTACCGGTTGTTGCTATCCTCTCGGTCAACAGATTTCCAATAGAGCCGGATGTATTGTGTGCCGGTCATGTTTGCTTTTTCGGCTTTTGCTTGTTCAACACGCACTTGCCGAATGAAGTCTGTCCATCCACAGAAGGACGATGATAGGGCACGCAACCAAAAAAAATAAATAAAAACGATGTCCAACCACGCAAAACACACAAAATCTCTCGCGTGCAAAATCATTCGCGAATTATGACCGAACAGCTGCATCGTTCAATCGACGTTTTCCACCTCAGCGTATAAGCTTGACCTGAGTCGCATGACTGGCGTTGAATCTGCAATGATTGCATCAGCTCCGTCATCATAGGTGGCAGCGGACAATGATTTTTTGGCAATTTCATGCAGCATCGTTTTGCACTTGTACAACCGCTCTGAAGCCTTCCCAGTTTTGCAGTGAAGTTTCAATTTTACTTGTTAGTTCGGTTCATTGTGTGCATTTGTTCTGCTCTCTTCCATCGAAGAAGTACGAACAAGGGGGAGAACAAAACAACAACAAAACACGCAAAAATCAACAACGCTCGAGCATAGCCGAAGCCAACAGAAATCGTTGCCAACAATGACACACACACACACACTCAGACACATATGGGATGAGGGGGGGCAAACAACCGAGAACAGGACTTCACTTCCGGGACTAAAGTCACTGGCCAACTGTTAGTGTTATCCCTTTCATGGGTTTTCTTCGTTCGTTGCACTAAGAAGGAAAATCGCTTACCACCAGCAACGAACTAACGAAAAAGTCCCGAAATTTGTTTAGTTAAAGTGGTCGAACATGGTGGAAGTGATCGTTGTGGCTGCAATGCGCTTTATCCCGCTTCTCATGCCCATCCCCTGGTGCAACCCTTGCTGGTGATGAATGTGCCCCGGGGTGTATGTTGTTTTTCCCCGTCGGTTTCCCCATGGGTAAGTTTTTATTTTCGCCACCCCGCTCGAACGTAAACAGCTTTCAAACCTCTCGGTCAGTTCGCTGACCAGAATCCAAACTCCAAACCACCTTCACTCCCTTTTCCTTCCCGTTTCCTCAAAGACTACCGGTAATAGTTGTCATGTCGTGCACCGATTTTTTCCTTGGCAGTCCTCCAAGCGCAAGAAAACGAACGCCTTTTTTTAATCATCTCAAAGTTTTATCAAGCGTTTCGCTTGTCTAAGTGTGTAAGTGTGTGTGAGGGATATTTTTTAGTGCTTTTGTATTCTGCTTTCAACTCTCGAAAGCTTCCAACTCGCAGCGTTCCATCGTTGTAAGGGCGCGGTGTGCGCACCCTTGCGTCTTCCATCCCCAACCATGAAGCTCTCTCTATTGTTTCCTGTCTCAGTTTCAACTTCTTTTACAAGCTTCAATTGTTCTCGGCTTGACGTTGCTTTCATTTACTCACTCTTGAAGGGCCTGCCGTCATCATCTTGCTCTCTTGCTCAAATTGCGCTAGGACGCAAACAAGCTTCCCTATTTGAAGGAGTGAATGGAAGAAACGTGAGGGGTGACTGTTTCCAAATTTTTCCTTCCACTAGTATTGCATCGTCTGTTATACTCGTAACTTGATTGAATTTCTATTGGTTATGTATGTGTTTCCCGTGCGCATTTCCATTTATTCTTGCTCATTTCCTCACTTACTCACATACAATAATACGAAGTTTTCCCCGAGTATATTTTTTATTCTCGCTATGCTGCCGGTGTAGTTTGGGTTCTTTTTTGTTGTGTGTGCTACACAGAGACGAGAACCCAAAAAAGAAGCAACGAATACACAGTATGCCGGCGCGGAAAGTCGTCGTTGACAGTCGGCGCAGACTACCAACACGCGGACAAAAAGGAAAAAATAGTGTGAGAATTTTTCTTCTCCTATCCATCCATCCATCCGAGTTACCCAGGGAGTGGAGTTTTTGGAAGAGGGAAAGATGAAACAAGCAAAAATGAGCTAGAGCGAGGAACGAATGGGCGACAGAGGGAAGGATTTGCAAGGACGACGCGAGTAGCTTTTGGCGTGCCGTGGCGCCACGGCGTCCCGGAGACATAAAGTAGATCGTTACAGACGCGCGTTCGCCCAATCCATGTGAGTGAACTTTTCTCCATCGAAGCTCGAACTCTCGGTGCGCGACACATTCTCACTGCAGTGGATAAAATGGATTGGAAGAGAATGAAAGAGCAAGAGAGTGAGATTGAGGAGGAAGAGGAGAATAAAAAGGTTATACAAAACCGTCCGAAACTGAATCCTATCGGCCGTCAAGCACCGAAGAATTCTCCATGGCGCGTCGTTTTCTCTTAGTGTTGGGGGCCAGTAAAGGGTGTAAAGAGGCTGGAAGGAATGGAAAGTTGCCGCCGTTGCGGAGATGCAGCAAGCATAAATTTACTCTAGTCGCTCGACTGGAGCTTCCGATGGTTTTCTGTCTAGGCGATGATGGCGGATCGCTGAGGAAACGAAAAGCATAACGTAGACGACATGTACACACACCCCAAAATCTGGTTGGTTGGTTTTCTGGTGAAGTTTGGTGGGTTGGGGAAGCGTTTTTGGGGGCTGAAGTTTGGCAATTGGGCAAGCGTTGATTTATCCGATAAGGAACCCGAATGGAGGTAAAGAACGCCAGAACCGATTTGCGTCTCGGTTTTTCGCAAGCAATTGCACTCGTGATGGCGGTATGGCGTGATAAGCAAAGGTAACAGCCAACGGGAACGGAAAATTGGGGAAAGGATTGAGGTGGAGCTCTACTGACAAACCCATCTGACCTCTTTTTGGGGATTGGAAAATCTAGGGAAGATCTTTTTCATCCTTCCCAAGCAGCCCAAGGATCTGTCGTAGAAGGTGATAGTGTTTTCCCTTCTGCGGACGTAAAGTTCTAGGGGAATTGAATGTTACTTGTGGTTTTTTTGTGTAACTGGAGGTGTGCTTTTTCCTTATCCATTGTGTTCTTATCGACTAAAATCGGAGTAATGTTTTTACTTTCCTGGGGCTC
>KB681835.1:0-16302 GCA_000349165.1 Anopheles christyi | reverse complement strand
ACAAATAAAACATCTTGATAAGCAGCATTGCTTGTGACAAACTGTGTCCCGGGGAATAGAGAGAGAGAGAGAGAGATCCATAAATTTTGTTTTTTTTGCGTTTGACGTGGATCAAGCTTTCTTCACGTGTCCTACTACACCGTTATCACAACAATTTTATCAATTTATAAACAAAAATACCAACCCCACCACAAGAGCACCCAAACCGTTTTAGTAGCGTGCACATCTCACCAGCAGATGGACACACACAGAGCTCCATAAATAAGCGGTTGGTAAACACGAGGTGTGGGTGTTTGCTGGAAATAAGAACGTCTCGTGACTATGGGCGTGAGATAATATCATGGGGACAAGCCTTATGGCCACACACAGTCTCTTAAGAGAAGAATCATCAAAAGACACCGGGAGTGGGTGTAACAGTATCATTTTGCGCAGTACATTTGTCAGCGTAAAAGGTCCCTTTTCTTTGAACCATGAAGCTGCTGTTAAAGCGCTTACAAAAGGAACATCACCAAAATGCAATGAACCGAAATTTCTTAGTTGAAGTAGAACACACTGGCACAATGGTGCAGCTAGTTTGATTAGATAACGTGTGTCCCGCTGCTTTACAACTAGCTTTAATTAATGCATATTTGCATTGGACGATACCCATTTTGAGTGTTTTGTTGGTAAATAACCGTTGGCGCTTATGTGGGCATGTTGATAGCAAGCTTGAAGCATTTACCATCTGCTAGAGATTCAATTACCATTACATTGTGATGCTGCGGTATCTTCCTGTTGGAAAACAATATCACTTATCTCATTATTATCTTTTCCCTCCCTCTCTTCCTCTACACTTGCATAGCCAAGCTGCTCAGCTACATCGGCAAGTCGTCGTCAACTGGCAGCAGCAAATCGTCGAAAGATTCGTGCCCATTTTGCAAGGAGCAAAAGAAACGACCGCTCGGTGCGTACATGCGTAAGCGTGGCCAACGCATCACCACCGAAAGCATCAGCGAGGACGCCGAAGAGTGCAACGAGGAGCTGCGGGAGGAGGACGAGGAGGAGGACGTGTGCGCATCGACCCGAGGCACGACACTGTCCACCAGCCCGACCAGTGACCACCATCAGCACATGCATCGGGGCATTACCGGTGTGCCTGGCTTTAACCGGCAGGAATCGATCGAAGGCAAATAAATTGCGATCATGGTGTGAACGTTGCGGAATGTGAGAAAGATCATCCCGGAAGGAGGATGGCGGCGTCTAGTTGATGATTAGATATTATGATAGATGATTAAGTTATTCACTGCTTTCATTCGTACGTATAGATTGGCGTATATTGGTTGGAAAATGAAAGTTATGTCTTACTGTTATAAGCGTCAGCTAAATATTCGGTACTGATAACACACCAACCTACATGTGTTGCAGTGTACGCAAACTATGCAAAAAAAACGATAATCAGTAGATTAAATTGAATCCATATTTTCATGATCTGAGTTTTTCAATAACCCAGACGGCGAGGAAAAGTCCGCCCCAAGAGAGACAAACGTACCACTGTTAGTGTTGATGCGAAAAGACTGAACTATATTAATAACTCTATATACACGCAAACATCACTGGCACGTGCAATGAAAACTGCGTCAACCATTGAAAACCAGGATATAAGATATAAAACAAATGAAAACAGTCTGATTGCAATGGGTTGTTATTGCAGTACAGAAACACAAAAAAAAAACAACAAATCACAGCAACGAGCATGTTGCTGCAAAAGTGCAATCAAGCGTCTTTCACCACACATACAAATAGTACAAGGACAGTTTGTTAAAAGCAGAATGAAATATTTGCATTTCCTTTGATGCGGGAGTCTGTGGAACTGTGGGATTTTTCTCTATTATTAAAAAAACACACACACACAAGGATCTTTTCTCTTCTCAACTCACCAACGATCCATTCGACATGCATTTTAGCATGTTGAATTAGCAAAACGCATTTGGCATCGTAGCAGGGTACGCGTGGTAAGCTACGATTTTTTTCTACACGTAAACAACACGTGTACTAACGGCGCCTCAATATTACGTGTAAGACGATTTTCGCATGGTAAGTTAGTGGTTATTGAGCGGCAAATACAAATAGAAAGTTTTATGATTTTGGTATGAAAATGGTAAGCGAAAATCTTTTGTAGGAAACAAAAATAAAACATACAAACAGGAAATCATCTAGCAGGATTACGGTCGGATCAATTTACAATCAGATTTTAGTATTTAATCGTAGTCTATATAGGTAGTATGATATTTCGAGTCTTGTTAAAAATATATATAATCCAGAGCTTTTGTCATTGTTTTGAAAACGAAAAAATAAATATTAACCTTTATAATATTAATAGAACATACGAGTAAATTATTGTCGCTAATCTTCGAGAAACATATAGAGTAAATTTGGGAGATATTGCAGTTGTACCGGCAATCAGAAAGATTTCCTTTGCCTTCCACGAACAATACAACACAAATAACCCTAATTGAAGATTCCAAATCAATCAACACGATACTGCCCGTTGGTCTAATTCTTATTTTCTCTCTAAGTTTCGACCGTACTGAGTGCGATAGATACGATCATGGGCGTGCTGACGATAAGATACGGCCATTGGCGCAATAACAATGCACTTCAAATGTGCTCCATCGCAGACCTTTACTCCAGCGACATGCGACAGTAAGGTGCTTTCCCAGCCCAAGCACCCGAGACACCTGCAATCTGTACGATCAATCGTCTAGCGGGTCACGTATGCTTTTTTCCTTTATTACCGACGTCCATGTTCTGACTGAAACTGGTTCATGCAACATGCTTTATCAATATGGCCTTCCACGGTTGATAAAACGAACTGGCGATGTTTTATGGTAGACTTTATCATAGCTCTGTACCGCCCTTCCTTTGATTATAACCTCTGTATTTCGTCTTAAGCAACGCAATTAAAAATGTCTTCTACTTTTTGTCATACGACTTAAGCCCTACGCGGGAGGTAGATTTATCAATCAATGCTTCGCGTAATTTCTGAGCTTAACGGATATTGCTTAACACTGAACGTGTAATTATTTTAAAAGGAACACACGGTGTACAACATGCATGCTTATCTTTTGTTTTTTTCCTTATCCTATTAGGTTTACGAAACCGATGGCTTGAGTGAGCCTCAAACCAAAAAAAAAAAAAACATTACTAAACCAACAAGAATACTAGCCCTATAAATGGTTGCTATATAAAAAAAGGCAATAGAACCTAATGTGCATTTGCATCTCTTTTGTTGTCGGGTTCTCAACCTTTCAACCATTCCGCATTTTTATCAGCTTTTGGTATAACCGACACTTCCTTTGCGGTTGAAGCTTTCGCTTACTTTCTATGATAAGTGCCTTGTTGCCTTCTCCAGTGCTTTAAATGTTCTTATAGTGTATGGTACAACTTATGCTCACTTTACACTAGAACTTCACACCGAGTGGTTGTACTTCACAGAAGAGTGACAAAAAAATACAAAAAAACTTTTAAAAAAACTTCAAAATGAAGTGGAAGAAGATATTTAGCAGCAAGCAAAGCAAAAATCAAGAACGTTCCATTGAAAAAGGTACGTGGGAGGGAGCGTGATCTTCGACAAAAGATGTTTGTTCCTAACTAGGTATCGTTATTGCAGAGGACGTTCCAGTGGTGACAAAAAAGGCCATCCAGAAACCGTGCTGCAAGAAGTGTGCACTTGTGTGCAAGTGTAAGCATCACCGAAGGATACTTCGCAGTATGTCGCTGCCACCAAGTGGATTGCTATTGAATTAAATGATCTTTCTGCTGGTAGAGATGTTTTGAAGCGATGAATAAACCCTTACTGCTATAAAGTAAATATGCTATTAATAATTATGAAAAGGCTTTTGGTACTCACCCGAAGAAGCCACGTAAGTACAGAATCACGGTACGGGATGTAGGTGTTGGCACTTCGCTTCGTATCGGCCAGTGCCGAAATTACCTTCCCGAGCGTCAGTAGACTCTTGTTTATGCTGACGCCTTCCTTCAACCGAGCACCGCTTGCACACGTTTGACTGACCCGCTCCGAGCCAGCCAAATCAACCAGACTGATTTTGCTTCGTTTTGTCTGCTTTACCGATGTGGTACCACCATGTTCCGATTCGTCCGTATCGCTGCTGTGCACAATTTCCGCCAAATTCAACACAACAGAGAATATGGAATGTGACCGAGAGCTTTTATCGTTCATACCGGTTGCCGCTGTCGCTCGCTGACTGTTTCCAACGGCTAGCCAGTTACGAAGAGCCGTGTGAGAATCGACCGGATGCGTGCTGAGATCGACAACGTGCGGTCCCCAGACGGGATGCTCGCGGACTTTCAGTGCGGCTCTTTTCGCACCTTGGCCCGGAGTTGACACGGTGATCACACCGTCCGTCGGTGTTACCGACAGTAGATCATGTATTTTTTCGTTGTAGATCTCAAAATAGCTTACTTCCACCTCGGCATGCAGCTGGCCTTTTAGAGCATTGATCCTAGCAAACAGTTCGTGACAGAAACGTGGTATAATGCCGGCGTCTGGGTTTGGGGCTACGTCATAGTTTTCATCAAGATCCATTCCCATCATACTGTAGCTCTTGCCGGATCCTGTTTGACCGTACGCGAACAGACATGTATTGTACCCTTCGAAGGCTTTATCGAGCAACGGATGAACAAGACTGTTGTAAAGTCCTGACTGACTCACATACGCAGGATCTTCCGCATTACAGGACCAAAACACATGATCATACAGAAATGAGTGTTCTACCCCACCAAGATTATCTGCCGTACTTCCACCACTTATAAACAGCTCGTTATTCTCTACTCGTACGATATTACCCACCGATTCCATACATTCCTTCGCCGACAGTGGGCGGATGCGTACGGCCACTTTTAGATTACTTATTTCTCCTCCAGCGCCCTCCTTGGTCTTTTCCTTTGTGCTTCGATGCGATTCATCCAGCTTCGCCTGACTGGAACGGTGCCGTCCTCCCGATTGTCCCATAGGACTGTCCAACGAAATCCGGGAATAACATTCCGGTGTTCTGGCGTAAAGTAGGTTCTCCCTTCCCACGGCGCGTTTCAAAACGTTATGTGGCGTACCAAAATCTTTCGATGCACTTTTTGATGAAGTTGGTTGTGCCCGGTACAAGGATGACGGTGTGTAGCAGCCGTTTAAGTTGAGCGAAGTTGACGATTTCGATTTCGCCTCTAGCCCGTTTCCGGTGCTGGTTGGACCAGCGGAAGAACTTATCTTGCGGATCGGTGTGCCCGGTAAAGATTCCGTGGTCGAGGTGTTCAATTGCGTGCGTTTCGTGAGCAGACAGGTTGCCAATTTCGAACCAGCCGGACGCGAAATCGAACGAGGCGTGGACGCTTTCGTTGGAGATGAGGCAACACCACCGGAGGTAACAGCTGCTGATCCAAACCTATGTTTGGGAGTTGCAATGCGGGAATTCATTGTAGGACACAGAAAGCAATAAAAGCTTTCTAACTTGCAGTGGCAAAAAACGATCGCGGGATAAACAACGGCACAAAAAACAAACAAAAAGTTACTTCACAGTGGAGGAAGGACACAAAAACTACGACCGATTATTTATCAAACATTTTCTTTGTAATTAGCGACAATACAAAATACCCCGAACGTCGGCAGTTGCCCAACAGCTTCTGTCAATTGAAGGGATTTGAAAATGTACGCGTTTATAGCGAGGTCTACTTGGATTCTTCAAAATGAAACGATGTGTTTTGAAATAAGCGGTTACAGAACAATTATTTTCTCAAATAAAACGTCGAGCTTAACAGAACTATATTTGAACTGCTTGTAAACTCTACTTAAAATACATAAATTTGAATGTTATGGCTTTAAAAAACATGTATTTGTAGCTTTTTGGATTAATTTAACCAGACCCACCATTCGAAGATGGCCGGTATGGACGATGACATCTTTGACGTTCGTTTCGTTAAGCCAGATGTTTTCCAATTTCCTTTCGTTAAAAAATGCAGTGAATCCATATTTGAAGAGCATATAATACCGACACGGTTTTATTCTTTGTGCAAATATACATCCGCAATAGTACAAATAGAGAGTTAGCCGCGGAAGTATCGCGTGTGTATAATGTTATTGGTGCGCTAGAAGCGTTGGTACACCAGTTCGTTCCCACTAGCATAGAATACCATTATCATCATCGTATCAAGCGGTGACTCTGATCTGCTCAAACCGCATACGTACGCAACAAAGCAAAAAAGGCAAAGAAAAAAAAAACAAAATGAACCACACGAAAAGCCGGGGGACAAGTGTCCCAAAAGTGAAGGTCCCGCTGAAGGAAGAATCCACATCCTACCGGGCGCACATAGCGCTGGGACTGTTTCTCGTGATTATGTTCCTCTCCTTCCCGACCCTTTGCGGTGCCCACGGGCAACACGCCCACGATCACGATCATCTCCACGAGCATGATGATCATCATCATCATCACGAAAATCCCAGTTTTAAGTATACGAAGCATGCGAACGAGATGTACGAAGAAGAACCGGTACCGGCAGTTCCACATCATCACCATCACCATCATCATGATGGTGGAGATGCGAGCCATGATCATCATCATCATGGCGATCATCATCAACATCATCATCATCATCACCACGAAAAGTCAACAACTGATACTAAGGCACCGCGAGGTACGAATTTTTTTAAATTTAGTTCATAAACAAGTTTTAATGCAATTGTACGTTTCTTTCCCTTTAGACACATTCTACATCTGGGTGCATTCCTTGGGTTCAACGTTGTTAATTAGTGCGGCACCGTTTTTCATTCTATTTGCCATCCCGCTGGACAACACGGAAGAGATGCAGCCACGATTGAAAACATTGCTTGCCTTTGCTTCGGGCGGTTTGTTAGGAGATGCCTTCCTGCACCTCATTCCGCATGCCATTCAGCCCCATTCGCACGGAGATGGCCATTCGCACGGTCACTCGCATGGTCACTCGCATGGCCATGGGGAAGAAGAAGGACACGAAAGCCATGGGCACGATATGCGTGTCGGGCTATGGGTTTTAGCCGGCATTATTGTATTTCTGGCGGTGGAAAAGTTTGTCCGGTTGATTAAGGGAGATACTGGCCATGGTCACAGTCACGGAGGTGCCAAACCGGCAGTGCAGCCAAAGTCATCCGCTAAGGGCTCTCCCCCACCGTCACCATCGGAGAGCAAGAAGGACAAAAAGGACAAGAAGGATAAGAAGCAGGAAACGGAAGTAGCAACAAAATCGAAAAAGGAAGAAGCGAAAGCAAAGGGTAAAGCTGTTCGTAAAGAGCCGAAGAAGGAGAGTATTAAGATTGCCGGCTATCTTAACCTTGCCGCTGATTTTACGCACAATTTCACCGATGGGCTTGCGATCGGTGCATCCTACCTGGCCGGCAATAGCATCGGTCTCATCACGACAATAACCATTCTACTGCACGAGGTGCCGCACGAAATCGGTGACTTTGCGATCCTGATCAAGTCGGGCTGCTCGAAGAAGAAAGCGATGTTGTTGCAGCTAACAACGGCCGTCGGTGCACTGGCCGGTACCGTCCTTGCCCTGCTGGGTAGCGGGAGTGATGCAGCCGAATCGTGGGTGCTTCCGTTCACAGCAGGTGGTTTCATTTACATTGCGACCGTGTCAGTGATACCGGAGCTGCTGGAAGAGTCGACCAAGCTGTGGCAATCGCTGAAGGAAATTACGGCCTTGCTCGCCGGCGTGGGCATGATGGTAATTATTGCAAAGTTTGAATAGAGGAATAGGAGGCGATAGAGAAGTGCGCGTGAAGATGGGTCCAGTGTTGGCTGCCGTCTTTCTTCCTGTTTGTACCTTCGTCATCTATACAGCCTCGTATTGCGTACGTATTTTATTTCCTGTGCATTTTGTAGCGATTTGTATTTAGTTGAATGAGAAAGAAAAGCTTGTTCAAATGCTGTTTAATGTTAGTTCCTGTAGATGATTTGTGTAATACGTGTGCATGATATTTCGCTGTCCATTACTTTGGAGACTTTCCTGTTGTGTTTCTTTTGCTCAATTGTGTAAGTGAAAATATGGGTCCATGTTTCTTTCAACACAGTCAACCAGCCAGGCAAGCGACACCAGTTTTGTTTTCCTTTGATGCTCTTCACCGTCCCATCGACAGAAGGGTATTATTTACACAACAACTCTTAGCTAGGTAAACATACAGTTGCTTTGTACTTTTGTAGCGTGTTAGGTTTACAAAAAACACAAACATATAAACTAGGTGTAAGGAAAAGAGAGCAATAACAATTGTAGCACATAGTAGAGGATGTGTGGAAAGTGATAAGAATAAATTGCCGAAAGCCCAGTTAAAAGGAACTCTCGTTCGAATTTGATGTCTTGTGTTGTCATCTAACTTCTAAGTTCTCCCGCGGTCGTTGCTTGCTTGTTCATTGTGTGTACGTAGTATCAAGGTATATGTCCGTCAACGTCCATTAGTTTCTTATCTGTGAACAGAATGTTATGTTATTTTTTTATTCTCATCTTGCACGATATGAACTATCCTTTCCTTATTGTATTGTATGGCACACACCTATTCGTGCAAAAAGTCACGCAATTGTTGATAGCATTATCATTGATTAGGCAGCCCATGCACCCCCACTGACGCAACGTGTGAGAATGTGCACTTGCTAGCAGCATATGGCATAGTGCATTCCGTTTTGGATGCGGCATGATTCACTGTACCATGTGTCCTTTGTCGCGGTACTGATGGTTTCAATTATCTTTCCAGGGGACATGTTTGAAGGCAATTGAGCATACGATAGAAAGATGATTGTCTATAGGTAAAGCAAATTTTACTAAGATATTTAGGAAGCGGTTTATTAGATTGTAACTTGTCAGAACGAAGCGAGGCTTTGTCGTTTTTTTTTTGGTACTATTAGGCTGCTTTGCAAAATGCATTAGATGTTATCACTAAGAGATTGTTGTACATTTATAAAATAAAAAAATGAAAGAAATATAATCACAGGGTTGTTAGTTGTTTGTTGTTGCAACGTAACTTTCAAATGGCAGCTAATAACCGTGAGTCGAGCTGCTTTCTCATTTTGTTGTTTATCGATCAGTTTTGCTCACTAGTTCTGCTCGAACCGACTAAAGCTGTCAATCGGCAGATTTGTTTACGTTTTGCAGACAGATGATGCTGAGTGATATTTTTGTGCAGAAAGTGTAAAATTTTATTTTGTCAGGAGAAACGACAGTGAAATACGCTCTTAATACACTACCAAAATGGGTCGCCGTTCAATCAACACCACCAAGAGTGGTAAGTACATGAACCCGACGGATCAGGCCCGAAAGGAAGCGCGCAAGAAGGAGCTGAAGAAAAACAAAAAGCAGCGGCAGATGGTCCGGGCCGCCGTGCTAAAAGGCAAAGATCCAGCACAGCTAATCGAAGAGATGGAAAAGATCGACGAGATGGAATTTAACGTGTACCAACCGTCGCCCCTGAACGAGAAGGTGCTGAAGGAAAAGCGCAAAAAGCTGAAGGAAACGCTCGATCGTGTGATGCGGCTTTATCAGGCGGATGATCCGGAGCTGTGGGCGGATTTGAAGCGCAAGGAGGTGGATTATGAAAAGCGTCGTAACAAACGCATCCAGTACTATGAAAGTGTGCGCCACGCGGAGCAGGTGCAGGTGGACGATATACCACTCCCGTCGGCTACCGAAACACCCACTCCCCTGTCCATCCCGCGCATACCGATGCCTCCGAGCGTGGCACCGCCTAGCATTGTTCCACCACTGCGAAGCATCCCGCCACCCGCTCCGCTGCTAAAAAAACCGGTAGAAAACCCGATCGAACCGACGGAACCGGTTGATGATGATGACGATATACCGGGTTGTCCATCGGGCCCACCACCCGATCTGTTCGACATGCCCGAACTCGACTTCGACCTGGAGAACTTCCACGCGGAAACGCAAAAGAGCGTCAAATTCTACGATGACGGCGATTCGAAGGAAAACACGGAAGAATCAGACGGTGGTGGTGGTAGTGAGAAGCAGGTGAAGCAACCAAACACCGTACAGCAGAAGATGCTTGCTCTTTCCGGACAAAACATTGACGATTTTATGAAGGAAATGGAAAGCGTACAGAAGAAGAAGGAACAGTCGACACACGATACGCCATCGCTTCCCTCTATTCTGACCCCATCCGCTCCTCCACTACCCAATCCAGCACCGGCTCCGGATGCAGCGATGCCCAAGTTCATGCCAATGCCGTCGTCCATCCCAATGCCCGCACCTCCGGGATCAATGCAACCGCTCATGATACGACCACCACCACTTCGGCCGCCCGGTATGGGTGGTATGCCCGCCGGTATGCGAATGCCCGGACGGCCCGGTATCCCGGGTGGCCCTCCTCCAGTCATGCCACCGCGTATGGGCATTCGTATGCCACCGGGGCCACCGGCAGGTCCACCGCCGAAGCACATACAGCAGCAGCGTAACATGCAACTGCACCAACAAGCACAACAGCAACAACTGCTCCAGCAGAAGGATCCAAAAAGTGCCACCATTTCGGCGAAACCGCAGATCCGAAATCTCAGCGCAGACGTTACCCGGTTCGTGCCGAGCGCATTGCGTGCGAAAAAGGACGATGTACGAAAGGCGAAACCACCGACGAGACCGATACACGATCATCACGATCCACGTACGATTGCAACGGATCCTTCGAAACCGACGAAGGACGATGCGTATTTACAATTTATGCGTGAAATGGAAGATTTGTTATAAAAAGAATTGTGCGCATTAAGGTTTGAATGTGTTCTAACGTATTCTTGTAGGGATAGGAATAATCACAATAAACGCTAAGAATAATACTTTAAATTTCTTCTTCAAAACTCCTAGATCAATTTTTTGTACACATGCATCACAATTTATTCTTCTTCAACGAATAAGGTAACAAAGTTCTACAACGGGAGTAAGATTATACAAGGAACGTACTCAATTTGTCCTTCCTCTATTGGCCATCAGTGTGTCCACATCGTACGCAAGTATATCCTTGAAAAGGAACCGGGGCTTACTTTTCCATCGCTTTTATTTGCTCCAGACAGTAATTTGCCTGTATCACAGTCTCTTCGTGCTTATGTTGTGTGCCATAGCGCCAGGCAAAAGTACAAAACTCCGACGCTTGCCGGAGTAGTCCTTGTTGAAGGTAAAGCAGACCCAGATTTGCCTTATAAACGCCCGCCTCTGAAAGATTCGGAATCTGGGCTGCGAGTGCAATTGCTTCTTTTAGGAATCGTTCGGCAGAGGCGTAATCTTCAAGCTGTAGATAAGAAAAAATATATTGATTAGCATTATTCTGGGAACCTATCTCGGAAAGGAAACTTACATTGGAGCAAGCGACACTAAGATTATTCAATATCGTTAGTCCTTCCTCCGTTAACATCCCGTGTATCTCGGTGTACGCTTCGTACGCTTGCAGGAACGCTTGTTTGGCTTCCGCAAACCTTTTACTTTCCATCAGCAACTGCGCGTACCAATTTTTCGTGATGCCCCACAGCTCTCGGATTTCCTTTCCATTATCGTCGCCCAGTTGTTTCAGTTTCTCCTCCAGCTTTGCCAGTGTCCACTCAAACCCTTGTGCTGCTTTGTCCAGGTGTCCTTGCAGCTGTGCCAGATGAGCAACTTTTGAGCTTATATGCAGCATTTTGATGTGGTCTTCCAAAAACCCGTCCGAAAATAGTCGCTGCATAACATTTACGAAAAGTCTCTCTGCCTTTGCAAAATCGCCCACCTCCATCGCTAGGTTGGCCATAATGTCGTAAATGTACGTGATGCCATCCTTGCTCTGCAAGTCTTGGGCCATTTTTAGTGCGAGATGCAACATCTGCTCCGCTTTTTGATACTCTTCCTTCTGTATCGAGAGGATCGATCGTTTGATTATCGTAATCAGCTGACTTTCGGGCGTGTTTTCATCGTCGGATTTTTTGCTAAACCAGGACAGAAAGGAACTGGCGACGATAAAGCGAAGTGGTCCGGACGCTCTTCGCTTGCGCTGATGATTATCATCCTTCCCTCTGTTGTACTGCTGCTGATTGTTAATTCCATTGGCCGGGGCATGATTTGTAAACGAAGCGAGCGGTATGGTTAGAGGCGCTATTCGAGGATGATTGATGGATATGAAAAACCGTGACGCAAGGGAGGATGCTGTCGCTGTGCGGAACATTATTTTTGTTTTACTTTTAGCACTACAATTATGTTCGCAAATACTGTAAAATAGTGAACAGGAGATGATTTTCCCGAGCAAGTAAAGATGTAAATATTTGTATTTTGAGTTGACGTAAACGTTTTCCGTTCCCAAGTGACAAAATAGTGACAATTGGCTTACGACTGACAGAAGGCACTAAAAAAGGTGCTTGGTAGATTCTTATTGGAAAATCGGTGGACACTGTAACATCTGAAACGTGTCATATGTTACCTGCGTTCAGAGGAGAAAAGGAATTTAAAAGAGAAAAATATATTCATCATGGAACACAGATGGTTAGAATAGGGATTGCAATAAGGTGAAACTTCCGTTTAAATAGGATATTGAAGTAATATACTATGTGGAAATCCATTCTACAAAAATAACATACAAAAACAGATGATTACTTTATTTTACTTTATTTGAATCATACTTTTTCATTGAGGGCGCTTTAGAGTAGTCTTGTTCATACGTTATAATAATGACTTACTAGCATGATTTGCTTGTCCAGCCGTCTTTTACTCGAAGCAATTGTTACACGGGAAGCTTGGCTGGCCTTTTTTGCGATAATATAAAGTTGAAACAAACGAACCGAAAAGAAAATCTCGAATAATAGTACAATCTTGTCTAATAACCTTTTTTTCTAATTCTCCCTTACTCTGCTGGGATACTGCTGAACATAGCTGTACTCCTTCATTTTTCCTATCAAATCTTTCTGAGCGGGAAAAGATTATTAGTCATCGATACATAAATAAGCTTTGCATGTTACGCTTATATCTTAGCTGTAAGTTGAATTCACAAAATGGTGTCTACTTAGTAAGGTGATTTTCTTCATCATACCTTTTTGGTTTTGCACTATTATTACATTCGACCCTAGCGTATGTTGTACCGTAAATTGATCTTTAGTTTCAACACACCATCACACATCGCACACGGCTAGGTGAGAGTGTGCTGGAATGCCGTGTGTGATAGTTTTAGTGTGTCAAATAGAGCTTTAACTACGGTTCTACGTTTGCACTTTACTTGTAATCCATTACATCTTAAAATCAGCAATCATCATCGTCATCATCATTATTCACTAGTTGTAACAATTGTTTTAGAGGCGTTTGCTTTTGCTTAGTTTTGTGATCAAAATACGTTCGGTTTTAAACTTAGACTGTTCATCAAAGAAGCGGCTCTTTGAGTACCAAACTTTATATTTGTTTTGTTGTTTAAGGAGATGTTCTGGTTTGTAGGGAAAACGAACCAGTTGTATCATAATTTCTAAGGGTTGCTCAATTATGTGTATCTTTTTCTTGTTGAATTTTTCTGCAATTGTTCGCTTAATATCCGATTATTGTCTCTTTAAATACACACAGACAGACTATTTCACTAATAATCGCCTTAAGCATCCTTGAAAAAGTCTAAAGATGTGTTGTATGCTGTTTATAAACGATCGATTAATGGTGATCATGATCTGACACCAACTGATCGATTGGGAAAGAAGAGTATTGCACTTGTATGTCTTTACCCAACATGACACAATTTCAAATATGGTTACTTTTGAAATATTCTTTTTACATAATATCTTCCTTTTCTTCTGCTATTTATGAGATGGTTAATTATCTTTGGAATTTACTAAACGTCGTAACCATATAAATGACTATCTCCTGACTGCATCTTAGGAACTTGTACATGCAACTGTTGCTTTGTGTGAGGGTGTGACAATGGACCTTCCAATCGTAAAAAGTTATAGCAAGCATGTGTTGTGGGATGAAATAGATTGCTGCTTGTTCATCAAAAAAGGCACACCCTATGCTCTAAAAAAAATGAAATTACAAAATTACAAATTAACAAGAAAAGATATAACAATTAAAGAAAGCAAAATACAAAAAAAAACAAACAAGACAATATTTAAAACACAACAGAATAAAATGATTTTAAAGTTTTTAAATATATTTTCTGCCGAAGAAAAAAAACGATACCTTATCGAAGACAAAAGTGTACAAAAAACTTAAAAAAATAATGAACAATGTTCAATAATAGCATAATCGTACTTAAAAACTAATGAGACACAAAAGAATAGAGGGAAGGGAGTTTCGAATTACTAATACCGGCATAACGTTTTTCTCCCTTTTCCTTGTTTTGTTTTGCATCCACGTGGGCTTCTCTCTTACTAGCATGAGTTGTTTTGTATTTATCTTAACTACTTTTGTTCTATTTGATACATTTTTCGGTGTATCAAAATTCCATTCTCTTCTTGTAAGCAGTTGTAAGTTCCATTCATATGTTATCGCTCCACTTCATCCACTCACCCACATTATTCTAAGATGTTAATAGTACTGTGATCTCGTCATACTTGCTATTGTATGACAGTGTGAGTGCATGTGAAATAGTTTCATCAAATAGATAACAATTTCCACATCTTTCATCTAAGCAAATCTAAATTAAATCTCTTTCTTTGCCTAGCTTTATTATCCATTCCATGCACCAGTTTTTAATCCTGGAAATAAACATGTTGTTCACTACCTTCGCGATATATTAGTATCTTTTATGTTGTTGTTTTCTTCTAATAAAGATTCCTTATCTACCAACGCGTACCTTATTTATGCTTGACTTTGTAGTTTGTTCTTAATCTTAACGAAAGAGTTAATATTTTGTCAATTTTTTCTTGTTTACTTCTACTCGAATCAACACCGATATAAATAACAAGGTAGATAATTGGTGAAGGATTTTTTGTAAAAGAAAAATGCATAAACAAAAAGAGAACCCTTCAAAATGTAAACCCTTTATTCCAATACGTAACACCGCACGAATTTTGCAATGCTAGGACGCGTTTTAGCATTTAAGTACGTGACGTTGGACCGAAAATATAGGATGATAATAGTAATAATAATGATAACATGTTACGTAGCTTTTCTATGTTCGAACCTAAATAAAATTCATTGAATTTCCACATTTCCTATCGCACGTTTGCGTTTTTTACATCGCTATGGACGATTTGCTTGTTTGTGCCAGCTCTTGGCTGGCTAACTAATATGTAATTTTGATTGTTTTAATACTCTGTGCCCCTCTATGTGAGTGGGAGTAGAAAATAAATGTAAGCAAAATAAATGGAAACCACTTACAAAAACAACTTCTGTGGACGATCTCGAAACTAAGGTTCGTCGCTTGCTGTCCGTAATCGGAAACGGAATCTCTTTGAGTTTGTCTGTCGTGCTATTCGGTATCACTCTTATCTCTTTCTTTTTTTTATCAGATTCAACGTTTTCAGATGAGATTCAAATGTTGGGTTTTCCCATTGCAGAATAGCTCTAATTTGTTTTGTTACTGTTTAGCGATCCTCAATACTAATATATACAGTTATGAATGAGTGTGTTCATAATGCCAATTTAGAGTTGTGTCTCCTTTGTACACACTACATGTGAATTCGGCCTCGAACGAATAAGTACTCAAACTACCAAACCTGCCATGTGCTATTAACATTTGTTCTACTCTATTTTCTTACTTTTATGTTCTCCTTTCCCTTATCCTTCATCGTTTTCTACTATTAAACCGTGTAGTATATAGTGTTTGTTATCATGTTTTGACGCTTTATATTACAATCTCTCTCGCGCTCTCTTTTACTTGCACTGTCTGTTTCTATGTTGAGGTATTTTTCTTTGCGTTATCAGCCAAACAAAAAATTACTGATGGCATTTTGCAAATGATTTCGTTAGTGCTTCAATGGAAGTAAACAAAAAGGAAACACATTGTGAAGCAAAAAAAAAAAATTACAAATCTTAACCAAGGTCTATAGAACCTTCTTAACCATCTTCTTAAACATTACTCATTTACCCGTTTTCTGTTGCACATCTGGTTGTGTATTGTATGGTTTTGTATGGTAATGCTAATAATGTTATAAGTGAGGGGAAACAAAAAAAAAAAACATTAAACAAAAACCCTGAGAAATAAACATGCTGTCCATAATGGGATGGTGTTTCTCTTAAGATTAAAACGACTTCTTATTTTCTTTTAGTAGCATTCGCCCCCTGAGAGAGTGTCCTAGAGCATGGTTGTTTGCTATATATATATATATATATATATATATATATATATAT
>KB681824.1:0-16367 GCA_000349165.1 Anopheles christyi | reverse complement strand
GCTCCAGGGCATAGTGACCTTTGACTGAGCAACCTAAGTTTCAACTAAGCAGCAGGGCAGTCAGCAGTACATAGAAACAATGATGCGGATGTGCACCACAGTACATAAAAAATTCTTTTTAACGTAGTCATATGCATACCACATCTCATTACCATCCATTTTCTGTGGGCCGCTTCGATGTGTCTACAGAAAAAAAAAAAAAAAACTAACCAACCTGGCCAGGTCTTTGCTTTCGCGTAGCATAATTTATTCACATCAATAATCATTTTAATGCCCAACGTTTCCACCAATATACACATCTTTTGTACGGCGCGTGTGGTCTGGACTGTATGAAAAGTGTTCATGCCCTCTTGCACATTGTATAGATTCGACATTTGCGTCTAGTTGAAAATAAAAACAGTGTGCTCTCGAGTGGAATTTCCTTTAACGTAGGTGGAGACCGAGATGGAGTATGCAAAAAAATGAAAGAGAGTGTACAGAAAGCCTTTTCCATCCCTCAGCAGGTGGCCTTCGAAACTTCGAAAAATATTATACATTCCACATTTCCCTTGCAAACGGCTCGCTTCCTGTGCGAAACGTTACCAAATGGAAATTTTCTTCGCTTAAAGAACAGGGATGGAATATGTTCAGCTCAAGATGCTTGCGGATAGCAACATTGAGAAATCGTTCGTGGCAAAACCGAACAATGATGGCGACCGATAAAATTCGTCGACAATCGGCCGTTAAAGATGTGGATTTGCTGAGAATGCTTACGATACGAATCGATGGCTGAGTATGGTTGGACTGAGCAAACGCGGTAGCCGTTTTTTTAAATGCTTCCCTAGCATTTAAAGATGATTAACGGAAGTTTTCCAATTGCCATCACAATCTACTTTCAGCATATTAGTCTATTTGAAAAATTGACCCGAAATGAGTAATTCAAATCTTCTTTACGCGTGAAGTGCATACCTTCAGGCGCTTCGTATATTGCATAAGTCTAGGCGCTTTTAACGGACCGATGAGAATTATTATTTTTGTTTTGTTAGAACAAATTTAGCACATCTACAAATGCGACATTTCGTCCTTGAGGATTTCATAGGCAAGAATGCCTACGACTCACATTAATTTGAGCCTTAACGAGCTTTATGTGCCTTATTCAACGTTCATTTTGCTTTGTGTGTGCAGCTGAAAACTTTTCACAGTTCATGGAATCACTTTCCTATTTCTAGCCGCTTCCGTTCTTTTTCTAATTCGGTCATTTCTCATTCTTGTCAAAGATCCGAGACGATGCTGTACTATGGTAGAATGCTTTCGTTCTAATTTATTTACGCTCAAAAGGGCTAGCAATTCCTTTTTCTTCATTTCACCAAAGAAAAGCCGGTCCCATACATTTACACCAGAACTTCGCTCGTAATGGACTCCGAATGGATAGACCGAAAACAAACAGCACAATAAATCTTATGCGACGGGTTACGGGTTTTCAAGGTTTTTGACTGCTGGCCATTCTACAAACGATGCCTGATGTTGGGGAAAAGTGTAAGTATGTGTGTACATATGTGTTTTTAGAATTCTTTGTAAAACCATTTGACCTTCTAGGATGCTCTTACTGATGATCTTGGAAGTCGTCAATTAAATTCTCTTTCTCCTCCGGCAGTCAGTAGGTTTCCATGAACAGGCCCCACTGTGTATACGGTTCATCTATTCGCATTTTTCAACTTCATTGCTTGCCAGGATTGCAATCTTCCCGTACGCCTCTAGTACCGCGCTTCAAGTGGCTTGCCCTTGATGTGTGGGATTTCTCCCCCACCCCCCTGTTTTACGGAAACACGCTCAAGAAGATAGAAAATTCCTTGACGCTTGAGGTTGCTGTACTTTACATTTTTCTTTCGACCCGCTCAAAGCAAGTGCCGCTCGATTGCTCTCCAGGCCAGGGGCATCACTATTCCCATAAACACAATAGTGGCACACTAGAGTATCCTTACGGATGGTTACCGTCTGGCCACCGGTGGCCTCGTCATTCTTCACCAGTGATGTACCAGTTTTACGCTGCACTGTACTTTTATCGTTGCCTGACTTCTTTCGTTCGGCATGCTGCTCACAAACCATCCAGCATGGAGCGAAGTTCAGCACACTTTGTCAGTTTTGATTATGTTTTATTATTTCCCCCGGTGCCCAGCATGTAGTACCACAACGAGGCAACTTTGCACTCGATGCATAAAGACTCCCTAACCTACCATTTCACTAGTTAGTTGGAGCTTCTTGACACTGCCCAAGAAACAAAGCATCATACGCTTTAACTTTTGCTAGGTGAAGGAGGTACGTTAGAAAGGGTGAGAAAAGTAAAAAAACATTTGGATGAGCACACACATTTTTGAAGTAAGACTACCAATCATTTGAAACTCATTAAAATAAAACATCAATCCGTTCATGTAAATTTTGCATAACACAGATACAATCAGATTGATCCTAGTTATAATGAAAGCATGATATACAAAAAAATGTTTTAATAGAATGCCACATAAAAGCGAAAATATAGTAATAGACGAAGAAAACGCATTAATTTATTGTAATATTTAAAATTATTTTAAAATAAAAATGTATTGGTCGAATATAAATTCCTAAAAGTCTTATATATACTTTATATTACTATAATTTAGGAAATATTGTTGTAATATTTTATTATAAAAATAAGAACATATGTTACATTGAATATTTGTGAAACTTTTATCAAATTCTCGGAGACTCAATGCTCAAAGTTGTACTGTATTTGCTGAACAAAACTTTACTACCCTAGCTGAGCAGGTGGTGAAGCTTATTGAGCTTATCAAACAAAGATTCATACTAACCAAACCCCCTAGTATCACGCGCTACAGCGCACTCGACAGCGTACAAAATCGACCGTGTTCCAAACGCTCCACTACGCAGAAAGTATGGTTACAGCTCAACCCAAACGGTTCGTAATACGCCATTGAAGAGGTATTTCGTAACGATATCGTCGCCCAAAGCGAACGCGAGATGGAATCAATTTTGGTGACAGCATTTTTCGCCCGTACAGATGCAAGCTTTCCTCACCTTCTGTTAGTCTTTCGTTCACTTTCTTGTTTCCTTTTTTTTTTTTCTCACTGTTTACCTTCCAATGACATCGTTGCCCGGGGGAGGATAAATAATGCTCTGTTGATGGAAAACTTGATACCTCTCGTTCCGTTCGAACGCGAAAAGAGTGTTAGAACGTCAGCAGTGTTGACGGTCCTCAATATTTTCGACAGAAAACAACATCAACCGACAGTTTTCCCTTTCCCGGTAGAAGAAACGTAAAAAATCAATGCTTTGGGCAGACGTTTGGAAGGAATGCTGTTTTCCATCCCGATGCAGATGAACCGGGCGGATGGAATAATCAACAATACCAGAGCGTGGCCTAAAAGACATACTGCAATAAATCAAGACGAGCACGACAGTTTGAACAAGTAATAATACAATGTTAATCTGTTTGCTGCTGTAGCGTATCAAAACGAGCAAATGCCAAATGCCAAAACAAGCTGCACTAAATCAACAATACAGATGGCATTTGTGAAATATGTCTGGTTGGTAATATTGTTCCTTCTTTTTATTGTGAAACATTTTCGGAAGAAATATGAATACCTGATGTAGTTGTTTATCGTTGGAGAATGCTGTTAGGTTAATGATCGAGATGCATATGTTTCGGTAGCGTATTTTTTATTATTATTATTTCCATTTATATCCTTATGTAAATACAATCTCCATCCAAAAGAATCACTTTGCAATGGAACAAGTACAAAGTAAACAAATTCAATCGCCATTTTGCCCTTTGCACACTTTATTATTTGATGCAGCAATTTATTCCACTAAGTTGCCTGCCTAGTGCAGAGAGACTGCTGGCAATGCACTTTGCTGCACAACTTGCAGCCCACTGAACCATTTTCAATTTCACTTATGTTCATTTCCATGCCATTTCCACGTGGCATAGATGCCCCAGTTCCATCTGAGTGGAGTTTTTTGCTGCTCTTTTCTCGTTTCTCTAAAACCCCGTAAACTTTCAAACGGTTTTTATGAGGAAATGTGTTTTAAAGCTTTCTGCGTTTTGGAATTGTCAGAACAGGGAAACGGTATTGATTTATTTTCGTTAGTTTTTATTCTCGAAGCCATGGTAAGTCGTTTGTTGTTATAAAACTTCCAATCAAAGTGTTAATTTTGTTTTTATGATAAATTTGATCACACGTTTGGTGAATTTTCTAAAATCATTTTTATGTAGCCACGATCAGTGCTCTGAAACAATCGTTCCAGTCTATTTGAGCATTTTGTTTTAAAGCACACCTCAAAAACTCAAAACCCGTCATGAAATTTCTTCACCCACAAGCCTACGCTAAGATGCTCCCGAGACAATCGTAAAGTTAAACCGAACCCAATCACACCAGAATCCATTAATTAGTCATGCTAACCAAATATTCATGGCTGCTAACCGTCGACAGCGAGCGCGTTACGAAACGAGACACAGGCTCACAGTAACGCCATTTTGTGTTTCAGAGGGCGTTAAAGTTAAACGAGTACCGAGGGTCATTTTACAGCTTCACATTTTGTGGGAAGCTACTCTTTCGGTAAAGGGGCACTCAGGTACGGTCTGGCTAATCTTGGGCACCAATTCTACGAGTTCTTCAAACGACGCTTCAAACCATCAAAAGGTTGCGAAGCTTGAGCAAATGATCCTTCGCAAGGGTGCAAAAAGTGGACCATTAATTAGCTATATTTAAAAAACATTCTTTTTCACCACCTTCTCGCACAATCCAAATCCTACAGGCTCCAACCAATGGCAGTGGAATCATTTTGAATGGCGTTTTAAGAGCTCTTCAGAAGGATGGAGAAATTTAGGCGGTTTATTTAGAGCTTTCCAAAACAGTCGATTACTTGGGTGACAAATACAGAGTTGTTGCTGTTAATGATTATTGTTCGATACAAGGAGCTTGTTTTGTATTGAAGAGGAAGTACTTGACCTGTTTCAATGAGATAATTGATTTTGATTTTTAAAGCTGTGTTTTTGTTCACCTTTAACTAACCCGTGTAAAAGCATTCAGTTAGCTTTAAAACAATGTTTGCCAATCTGGAACTAGGTGGGCGTATTTGTGACGGATTCAAAAAGTTTATGGGTGATAACTGAAACCGTACGGTAAATAAATTATTAACTAAATGCTGTATTTGCTTTTGTCCTTTTAATCCACTCAGCTTTCAATGGAGACGCCTAGCTTCTGGTGACATCCAACGCAATGGAGACGCCTGGTTAAGCCTTGATTTATCCATAATAAATATCATGCACTTACCACATTTCACCTCAATCAACGCTATTGGTAGCCATTATATTGAAATTGAACTCCATTACGTACCATTTCGACCTTCAAACTCTTTCCTCAGTACGTTTTCATTTGTTCAATCTACTCGTATCGATCCCAAAGTAGTACATTTGCCTACTCAATGTCACCAATAAACACACCATAGAGTAGGCTGCTTAACACCTCTTTCAAGGCAAACTGATTTCAATTATACGTCTATCATAGCAGTGTTGCTTGGTGCTTAAAAAATAAAGAACACAATTATGGTTTCATAGTGATGGTGAACAAATGTGCGCGGGTTGTAGCACAAAACTGTGACCGCAAATGATCGCGCCGAATAGATGCGGGCACAATGTATCGTCTGATTAGAACCAACCACGACCACCCGATGTAACGAGCCGATCAATAGAAGGCGTATGAATGAATAATTAATAGAAGGCAGAAATAGACACAAAAAGCCATTCAAAGAAGTACTGTTTGTTGCCTTTTACGTAACCACAAAAATTGCAACTACCCAGTAGCTACTGCCCGAGCGACCGAACTCAGGAGGCAAAAGGAAAAACCACCACACAAGCATACCCACTATCAAACAGCTGCCGCTGAATTCGACGGATGCACTCATGGCTTTTACCAATGCATTTCCGCAGCACATCAGTTGTAAACCCTGCTGCTGTTGACTCGCCCCCCTCCTGAGTGGCTGTCACACTGCCAATGGCAGTATCGATTTTCTCCGGCGCAGAGTGTTCACCGAAGCATTAGGAGGCTATGAATGGGTTTCGAACTGCGCTATAGATTCGCTCTGCACACAGCAAAACCACCACGGCTGTATCGAGTCACATGGCAAAAGCATGCAGCCGGAGCATGGAGCAAAACTTTTACGCCCCTCCACCTCCCTCCGATACATGCAGACAGAAGGGGAGGAGAGGATCTGAAGTAAGCTGCACACCGAGCTCGGAAGATCGATTGGGCTAGCTTTCCGGCTTTTTCTACTCCCACTAAGGACCAGAACGATTCCGTTTGGCTACTCTTCAGCCTTTTTCCGACAAATTTTTTTTACCTACTTGCAGTTTTGCACTAGCCTGTGTGTTTGTGTGTGTGTTTATGCAGGATGAAACTTTTCTGGTAAAAGTAGCTCCACCAAATTAGTTATTAATTTGCCAAGAGCCTCTGTGTACCAAAACATGTGTCATTATTTCTCAAACTTTTTGTTTTGTTTTATCGTTTTCTTTAGCAGACGCTAACTTCTTCAAAGGTAAATCACTTAAAACATTGCGTTCTGTGTAAGCTGATTGTAAAGTGCTTTGTGGGTTTCACTGTTTTATTTCTGTTTTTCATGAATATGTTAAGCACAAATCGTGTATTCATTTAGGGCTTCATTTTGTATCTTTTTGCAAAACTGTTTAATTTTTTTGTTACACACAATCAATTATCATATAATAAAAAGTTCAATTTTGACGGATTTTTTTCTAACCGGGGCAAAATATACCCTTTGCTGGGTAAAAAAGGAACACACAACAGAGGGGCAATAACAAAGAGATTAATTTGTTCCTCTGATAACCAGCTCGAAGTCTTTCAAAGTTTACTGATCAGTGTATGCAAGGCAAATTAAAAGCGAGGGATAATTTTGACATTATTTTAACAGAGTGCCTAAAAATATAGCAATACACTGCCGGTAACGATTAAATTTTATTTTTGTTTTACGTTTCTTTGCATTTACAGTAAACTCTCAGAATCACGTCATAGTCATTCCCGCTTAAAGAATTAATACTTCTTTTTTTTTCGACCAAAACTTGTTTTTTCATAGAAAATCGAGACAGGGTGCGTTTTGCCTCAGGGTTGCATATTACCCCATGAACCCCTATAAATGGAAAAATTTCATGTAACATATTTTACTGTTACAGCTTAGCACTAGAGAACAAACACAATTATTTATTGAGCTTGCGATTCACTCTCACCTAAAGAAAGGGTTCATTACATAACCCACGATTGCGAGTAAAGGTTCCCCGTTCATCAATTTCAATAAAATTCCATACACTTTCGCCAAAGTTTGAAGCTGCAAGCGGTTTTTTTTTTTTTGCGAAAGTGCAGGTGTGATCGTGCCATCGAACTCGTACCAGAAACTTGCGTAGGCTACAGAGGCTTCAATGAGTACGGGATCGTGGGTAAAGGTACTTGAGAACCATTGGCTGCACTTCAGCAAACAGCCCTCCAAACTGTGCATTAACAAGCTGCAATGCATCCGGGCTGACCTCAATAACCACGCGTCAGTGCTCACGGTGCTGAAACAGGCTCAACCCAAGATTGATGGGAAAACATCGGTTCCCTGTATTGAGCAGACACCGGGGAACTGGTACTCGATGCTTCATCAAATTCTGAACTATATAGAACAGAATCCCCTAGCTCTACCACCATCCCCACTGCTTCCACTACTTACTCAGTTACAAACGTCCTCTCAGGTAAACCACCGTAGAGAGGGCCTTCACGTGCTTTTAACACCGCGTCCTTTGCGGGTGTAGCCAATCATCCGTCGATGAACTAATTAGAAATTCTTCGAAATAGTACCGCTCACGTGGGCGCATCGAACACAATGTCGTTTGTGAGCGGATCGGGGAAACCCCTTTCCTCTTGGGTCCATTTTAAAGGGGAAGTAAGCGACCCGGCTATGGTTGTGCAACGCTGTTGTTATTGTAAAATATATCGATCGATCCTTTCGACTAGACGAAGTAGTTGAAGCATGGCAAGCGTGTGTTATACATAGCCCGGGACTGCCGTTGGCATGCAAAGTGATATAAATATATCACACTTTGCTTAGGACAGGCTACTGTCACTGTTGGACTACGGCAAATTGGATGGAATGACTAAAGGGATGGAATTGTTTACTGTTTACTGTTTGTCGCTTTTTCTGGTACAGTCACAGGAAGGTGTCGTTTGCTTTGGCTCGTTTTAATAAGTTATTTGTACAGATAAGAAGCTCGATTTGAGAATTAATGTGTATATGTCCATCAACACACAGTCATGCCTAGGCTCGTGTCATGCTTCTTTCCGCAGCAGCCGCAAGAAATCCTATGGCCATATTTAAACATGGTCAAAATTTGGTGTTATCTCACATTGCTTATTTATCGAACGTTTACCAACCGGTTTCAGCCAGTTTCGACGCCAAACCCGCCCAGACGTTCGGCTCCAAAAAAAGCATTCTGTTCATGCTGCTCAACTATTAAACATGCTACCGATCACAAAGGTCACACGGCTGCTCATCGAAAAAGGTCGGAAACGAATCCCAGCGCACACACAAACACATACATACACTCAAAAACCAGGCCAAACCATCGCTCGTCCCTTATCAGACAATTGATCGGAGGTCTACGCTGCCGGGAGCGGCCGGAAAAACATGGCCCTAACATACCGAAATCCCAACGCTTCCCTCCCAAGAGTCATCAAACTTTGCTTTTTTGATTTTACCGAAAACTTCGGGCCGTCCCATAAAGTCTAATGAAAACAGACACCTCAGCCACCGCTACCGCCAACGTTTGAAGTTGAAAAAACACAAAAGAAAAAGAAACTCATCGTACAATAAACAACACTCCCGAATCCCTGTACACACACTCCTACCATCACCTCAAGGGACATTTAATGGGAGAAGGTTGGTATGAGGAGAAGGTAGTTATTTGTAGGGTAGAAGGTGCAAGGTGGGTGTTTTATCTATCCCTCAGTACGTTGAGTGTAGATTTGAAGCAGAGTAATGTTAAAAGAAAACAAACAGCTTAAGACACCTACACGGAACTTACATCAGCAGCATCTGGAGGTGATAGCTAGTGCTGGCTCACCGAATCGTTATTCAGAAGGGTCGGAAGTTGTGCAATACTATGCCTCTTGGAGTTATTATGCGTTCCCAAATCTGGCGATACTAAAGTTTTTCTGACAAAATGTTGCCACTCGATCTCGATCTCGAACTTTTGAATTGAAGAGACATGTTTTCTCACTTTATATGAAAATAATAAGAACACTCGTTTTTTTCAATGAACATAAAAACAAAAATAACAAAGTTAATCCTCTGTTCAGTGATTTGGAAGTGAAGCTCCACTCGCAGAGTTTGCACGACAAACTTTATACTTCTATAAGCTTCAGAAAATCCCTGTTACACAAACACAAAAGGGGACCGAAGTGAAGCAAAATGTAATAATATAAGTTAAGGTTTTGATTGCACGGATGGTTTGAGATTTATTTTCCAATCTTATCAGTTCACACTATACTAAACTACTACCACTACTTTCACGACCAAGAGACTAAACGTTACAGTATAGACGTTATCGCTGGGCAGATACCCTTTTTCGAGGTGCTATTCGCTTACTACTAACGTGGCTGACCTAGTATTGCCTACCATAGGAATGCCAGCCTGGGATAACGGTTCTGGATTCACACGATTTCCTATTCCCCTAATATCCTGGCCCCACTACACAAGCACTCTCCCTTTCACGCTCAGCACATTCACTGTATACGGCATCTCTTTCTATTCATCTGCACATTCCATCTCTCTTGACACAGTTACTGTAAAAGCGTGCGCACCTTTCACTCCGCGGTCCAGTATGGATTTTGTAAAAAGTGTGCCACCGGCAGAAACTGGAACAATAACATAACGTATATCCACAGTCACACATACACTCACAGGCCAACACTGAAACGCTGTACAGCTGCTCGCAAGCTCAGCACCTGACTGCTGATGCTGTTGCGGAACCCGGATGTGAGCCGTTGTGCATTTGCGCTTCGTACTGGCGAGTGACGGACCGACTTCCGTTCGGCACGCTCGCTGCACTGCAACTGGAACGCTGATGGTTGCTGTTGGGATGTTTGCGAAAGCCCGAGCTGCCTGGCCGATGCAAGGACCCGAAAACGACACCGAGAGTCGATAGTTCATCCGTTCGGTGAACACCACCCGGATGAACCGGGACGAGGATATTTGAAGGCTTTTATTTGGTGATTAAATAACAACAGTCGCCGTAACACACCGTGACAGCTGAGGTATCAATTGATTGTAAGGAAAATGTTGTCACTGTAAGTAGGTTAATATCTTGTGTGGGTTTACTGCTATATAGGAGAAAATAAAATTACATCAATTAGCAAAATTATCCTTTTTATGACGCCTTTTTCGAATAGAACACAATATTTGACTATTACATTGCTAGGCTAACACGATTTGAGTTAAATTGTGGACAAGCATTACCAACTTTTAGTACCGCTATTCATGCTTGTAATTTAAGGAAAATCATTTACACTTCCTAACGATTTTGTTCGCATACGTAAAGAAATATTTAATGTTTAAAACATGCCTATGAACAAGGCTTTTATTGCTGGGCGATTTTACCAACCCGAGAGTTTCGTCCTCGTCAGATTGTCCCGATCGTCATTAAGCACGTGTCATCAGTATCTTGATTTTCCAGTTCAGCTATAGTGTGGTGCAAACGGTCGCAAATTGTCCTGCATCGATGGATGTTCTTTTCTCGCCTACCAGCTACTTTCTTCTTCCTACTTGCACGTTCTAGCTCTACCTTCTGGGAACATCACGACCATGTGAAAGCTCCTGTTCATTTCTCCCTTAAACAAGCGCCACGAGCGCACTTGCGCACTCTGGGTGATGGGATAGCAAAACAAAAAGAAAGACGTTTCCACGATAGACAGACGGTCTGGTGTGTGACTGTGACCTCCGGGCGTTAGAATGAAACCCTGTTCGTAGCTGTTTTTTTTTTTTCAATTTCACTTCTCTTTCCCTTCGAGGTAAGCGACCTGTACACAGTAACGATACCGTATAGCCAGTTCATCGAATGAATGCTGTCGAGTTGCCCGTGTTGTAAATTCACCGCATCCTTGCACGATTGTCAGGGTAGACTCCCGACCCCAGTAAGCAATACTCCATGGTACTTACAAAACGTACACAAAAGATGGCACGCCAAATCGAATGAACATGCACGGATGTTTGTCAGTTTGGCGCGTCGTTTGCTCTGAAAATGTAAATGAAGCTAGAAACGCAAGGAAACCCGACCCATCGTGTAACATGACACGCAAACATCAAACGCCGGCACCACTCAGGAAAGGGGCTATGTCAAGAAGGGTATACCACAAACAATGTTAAACGCTTGCTGGCGGAAGCTAAAGGACAAAAGCATTCCCAAGGTCGTTGATGTCAGCGGTCAAGCTGAGACGGTTTAACTGTAACACCGTGGCGTCGATGGCCTTTCTTAGCACAAACACAAGGGGACAAGTGAGTTCTGTTTCGAGGTCATCCGTACGGTGACGTCAGCTACCGTTGGGAGTTTATGATCTTTCGTTTTTTATTATGAGTTTTTTTTTATCGCACATGTTAAATTGGATTGGATGGATGGGTTGCCACAACTAGTTGCCATGCACATCAGATAAAATTTGTATATTTGTACAATTTTCAATAAACAATAAGCAAATAAATAAGAATGCTGCATAGACCAAAGCAATTTGTTGGAGACCATATAATAAGATCGTTTTGTTGCTTATGCTTTATTGAATGATCCGCCTACTTTAATAACATCGTTATTTCCAATTGGATAATTGTAGCGTGAAACAATGTATGCCACACTTCCTAACAGATTCAAACTTAACTCTTTTTCACCCAATCGACCTTTTTTTAACTGACAATTAGTTAAGTAAGTATAAACACAAATGATACGACATTTTCAGCCTATACGTTATTTGAAGTCTCTCATGAAAGAAACGACTACAGTATTGAATCAATCAATGCATGATCAATCAGTTTAAAAAAAAGTAAAACGAAATAAATATAAATCAAAACTTCTACCGACCAAAATATAATGTGTGCTACAAAAAGCGCAATGTCCTACCCCTCAATCAGATACTCAAAAGCAGTCGCTCGTGGCTCTCACGGAACTGAGTTACTTTACCGAGCATGATTGGTGATATACAGACGCTATGGGAACGAATAAGTTGAACTAGGTTAACAAATTTGAATAAAATTGAATTAGTGTCTTAACAAAATGGTATGAATAGATAAACAAGTTTTATTCATTTTTCGATAACAAATAATTCCATTCAGTCATAAAAACATGAGACATAAGACATTAAAAATATCGAATATTCACCTAAAATGTTTATGATCAAAGAAGATCCCATCAATTCCTTTTTCCTGATCATCCTTTATTTCATACATTTTGTATGTTGGAGCTCATTCGTTACACAAACATGAAGAATTTATTTCAAATTGCATAAAGAAAAAACTAAACCGTTAAATGACATGGATTTAAAAACAAATAATTCCATAAAGTCTATATCAAAGCAGTCGGTAACAAAGCTTGTGATAATACAAATAATTTGACAGTATTAACAGTTAAAATGACTAACAAATATCCTAAGCGTCCTCTCGTGTATCTCGTTCTAGTTGCTCCACACTGGGCCTTTCGCGTGTACGCGACAGCAAGCACCATCAATTGAGGTAAAACGTAACATGATGCAGGAATGTCAAATAAATCCGTTCAGTTATACCGTCGTTCGACATCTTTTCTATTACATTCAATTTTAAATGTATGTGGTGAGTACCTATGATGAGTTTAAAGTACAATTATTTGATTTTTATAATTATTCAAATACGCAAAAACGCAATAATGCTTCAATGCGAGTGTTAATAGAAAACCAAAAATGTAATGAACACAAAAATAATGCTCTTATAAATTTCATAACAGTAATCCAAGCCTGAGTGATGTTGGCCATGCCTGGCGCTCTGCAATGCTGCGTTTCTGGAAATCGGAGAGCCAGCTCCCGTACGCGACCGTTCGCAGTTCATGGGTGTACAACGATGTTGGCCAGCGCACTGCTCTCACAACACGTCAAGTCTCCCGAGCCGAACGGACGTGTTTCGCTCGCGCTCCGCTCAAAGGCTTTAACGCGTGAATAATTTGCACCCACCTAATATTTTACGACGACCGTACACCGTAATCGCGTTCGCGCGTATTTTAGCAAGCATCAACGCCAGTAAGAGTTACGTACTGTGAAAGTTTTCCTTCCTCAGCACATACGACAAGATAATCGAGAAAGAAAGTTGAAGTTGTTTTGGTCGATTGGTGTCATATGTGTGCCGAGCGTGATCACTTTGTATAGTGAAGAACCAAAGAAATCTACTACTGCTGCCAAACATTTGTGTGTAGTGTTCAAACTGTCCAGCAAGAAATTGAAACAAGAAAAGGGAAAAGAAGGAGAAATGTGTAGTGGAAGCTGAAGCTTCGTACAGCTACAACTTCTCCCACTCTAGTGTGTGCGATCGTCGTTGATCCCGTGAATGGGCGTACCCCGCTTTGTGAATGTATGGTATGTCGCCGTGATCGTGCTTTTTTTTTGTTCTCTCTCGTGGGGAGTCAGATATGCGCCCAGCAGCCCCTTCCAAACAACGGAAAGATCTTTCCCGTCGGTGCAACCGTTCGCCATAAAACGTTTAGAAAAGCAGAGCGCTCACTTGTGATAGAAGAGGAGTCGTCGGCAGAGCGTTTTAATTCATTTACCGAAAGTGTAAGTGTGTGTGTCGGCCAGTATCTCGAATGCACAACGATTGTCCCACCGAAACAAGGCAAACGCTTACTTTCGCGGAAAGCTTCAATGCGTGTTGTGTAAGAAAAGTGATGTGAAACTTCAACCGTGCCACCCGAAAACGCTAGTGTAAAAAAGTGCATTCGATTCGAAAGGAGAAAAAGGCGCAAAGCTGAATGTGGGATTGTCTGCTTAGAAGACATAAGTCCTTTGAAGTGGTGTGCATCTCTAGTGTGAGTGTGTGTGTTTTATTGTGAGTGAAAGGGAGAAAAGGTGTATCTGCCCTGCCCTTCTGCCCGTTAGGAGTCAATCTCCCACCAACGCTAATAAAAGGCCATCCTTGCGGTACGGCTGTGAACCAAATCCAGTGACCCCACCAAAACCCATTTCCCAACCCTGCCACTACTCACCATGACAGTCGGAAGCGTGAAACATCCGAACGTGTTGCCCCAGCCGGCTGCCGCATCGTCCGCCCGTGTTACGTCCGCCTACGACTACAACGGGACCGGTTCTAGCGGTGTTGGCGGTGGTATCGGCGGATCAGGCCGCATCCACACACACGGTGGTGTGGGCAGCGGTGGCCACAGATCGAGCGGTCTCGGCAGTGGCCGTATCAGCCCCCATTCACCGTCCACCACGTCCTCCGCCTTCAGTAAGATGCGGCCATCGACCAAGCGCTGCCTGTTCGACATCCGGCCCGATCCGATCGAAACGAAGCGTGTGTGTGACGATCATGACAAGGCGGAACGGCAACGTACCATCAATCGGTACGGGTTCGATCCCTACACAGACCGCGGTCTTACCACCAGCTCCTCCTCTTCTGCCAGCTCGGTATCGTCCGGTGGGCTGCACCATCGCCGCCATCATCAGTGATGCTCCAGTGCTGTTCACCGCGAAGAGTGAGAAAATACGAAAACAGTTAGCCAACCGTGTACCGTCGTTTCACCCCGGTCCGTTAATTTCATCCTTGTAGGACAAGTAATAACGAAAACAAAAAGACACGCGCGCCACCAAAAGAGTGCAATACCGCCAAACACCTGAAGGGCTGTGTAAAAGCAAAATAGTAAAACAGAATAAAGAAACAAATTAGAAACAGAAGTAAACTGACAAATTAGACAAAAGCAAAAACGTTATGCCGCAAGAAGAAAGTACGCATCAAATGTGCAAATGAAATAGAGGGGAGAGTGCTCCGTGTATCAACTTATGTACGTGAGATAAAAAAAAAACAATTTACCAATGAAACTCAGCAGTAGTAGGACGATCAACCCTGTATCAAACACACTCAAAAGGTAAGCCCTTTATATGTACATACAAATTGATTAAAAATAAACTACGAGTAAGAGTTTGTAAAGTCGCGATTTCGCGCTCGTTGGAATGCATTTTCCCGCCTAAAATGCATATTCTCCCACTCGTACCACAGCTGGGCGACAGTAATGTATGACACACCGAGTCTGTGAAGGTGCATGTGTGGGTGAAGAAGAGTATGCAAGCGAAAGAGAGAGAGAGAGCATAGTGAGAGAGCTTTCTTTCATCGAGCTTGTGCCAAGGTGTGTGCGTGTTTTTGCGCCATCATATACCACACCTGACCAAAAAGGATGCGCGCGCAAAACCGATCATCTGTCATGAGAGTGGCTCTCTCACACAGTGTGCGTGTCTGTATGTGTATTTGAGTTTTCTCTTCAAAGTTTCGACCTTTTCCATTTCATGTACGAATTGGCCTAACAGGACAGAAAATAAATATAATCAGCAAGTTTTAATAATTTCAATAAAACTGCAAAAAGGCCTTTCAATTTCTAGGCAAGAGAGAGGGAGAGAGGGAGACAGGGAAAGAGAATATGCGCTTGCGCATGCAAACGCAAGGAATTTGCGCCAAAAAGGAATTTGTGCGTTCGTGTGCGAGAGAAAACGATAGCACAGGTAGGGAAAGACACGAAACAGCAAGGGTGGAAAATGCATGATACAGATGGCTGGCGACCTTCCCTTTTTGACCCATTACTACCACTAGCGCACCCAAAAACACCAGCAATGGCCTGACCACCTGATCGTTCTGGAACGTCAAGACATCATCCAGAATCATCTCTCCCTTTCTATCCTTTACCTGCCCAAAAAGGCGCGCTCGAATTCGGCGGGAAAGAGATTTCGCGCGCGCCAACAAACTTTGGACATGGGCCGTTCCGATACCATAGACGGTCACTTCTTTCAGGGTTTGCTTTCGCCTCTTTGTTCACAGTTTGATTTTTTTTGTTGGCTATGATCATGTGCAAGATCGCTCAGCATAAAACTGCATGTGTTGGTTCCCGGTCAGCTTATTTTCCCGCCCAGATTTACTCTCTCTCTCTCTCTCTCTCTCTCTCTCTCTCTCTCTCTCTCTCTCTCTCTCTCTTGTTCTCTCCCTCTCCTTATTTTCTCCCGCATTTTACATGCACGGAAAGCGCGCGCACGCGTACGCACCAAACGGGATTTTTCTTCGGGAGTACACTTTTTATTCACCTT
>KB681813.1:0-16278 GCA_000349165.1 Anopheles christyi | reverse complement strand
AGCACAGATGTGCGTTTTAATTATGGGATATGCAGACTCGGAAAATTATTATTGATTGCATCGATAATGCAACGCGGTGAAATTTAATTAATCGAATGCAAACTAGAACGCGCTCATACAGACCAAGTTTTTTAATCTTCCATTGTTGAAATTGGGAATTTATATTGAACTTATAAAATTGAAAACAGTTTATGTTGTTACGAGGAGTGAGAAAGAATAGAAACCAATCACATGCAGATCAGTGCTGTCCACAGCAGATAAAGGTACAATAGCACTCCACTATTTCCATATGCAACATTGTATGCATGTACTTGGACAAGAGGATGGTATTGGTGGTGTGGATAAATATGTTAAAACCACGGGGAAACATTCACAAGCACAATCCCTTATTGTTACAGGCTTTTTGGCTCGGGTGAAATATTTGCATGTAAACTATGTTGCCATTTAGAGCTTTACAAAATCATTCTCGGAAAGATTTGCATCATTATTCCACTACTTGTTAGGAGTGATCGCTTGCAAAATGGCGTTAGAAATCGTGCTACTATTCTGCGATAGGTACGATGTGTGTTTCGTTGTTCATAATTTTTGAGTCAGAAATGCATCACAGCAAAAAGACGAATCATTCCAGTCCGATAGCTAACGGTATACTGATTCATTCTTGAGCAACGATTTACCAGCAATAAGGCGCAAATCATACTACCGAGTGCTACTGCTAACATCATTCGTCAACGGTGGTTTCTGTTCGTTGTTCCAATCAGCACCGCATCATGTTTGAACAGGTAGCTTAAGGGATGGGAAAATAAATAGAATAACTTATCCAACATTTTCATACAGCCCCCAGTAAGGAGGGCACGTTAACAAAGTGGCAAGGCCGGCGGTGTTCTAACCAAGGCTACGACAAGCTTTACCTATGTGAATTATCTATACCAAAATAGCAGCAGTGGCAGCCATTCTAGCTAACGTAATCCGTAACGCCGTTTCGCATCAACGGCTTCCGTCGGCAAATACGACCAATTTCCTGTGCGCCGTAAAGTAGGCAAAGCGAAGCGATGCCAACGTCGACGATCAGCATACACGGGGAGCACGCGGAAATGCGAGCGGATTGGATTCTAAGCAGGACAAATTGGCGTTCGGCTTGGAACGGTTGCACCGCGATCCGGATAAAATCCGGATTTCCACCAGCTGCGAATAGGTGGGCGACGGATTTCGCTGTACATAGTCGAAAATGTCCTGTGCACATGAAGGCATCCCATCGTCATCATCGTCAAAGACAAACTTTTCCAATTCTTCAAAACGGTGCGTTCTTCACTACCTCCCCAAACCTCATGGTCTCATCCCCTTGACTGGAGGGTAGAAAATGAAGACAAATCGATCGGGAGATTACCGACGGGACAAATACGGGAGAAGTGTTCCTGCAAAAAGGAAAAACTCTTACGTCAACAGTCAACCTCCTTCCGCTAGCCTTCTATCACCGATGCTGCACTTGACTGGTCGTCGCTTTAAGTTTGGGTCAAGAACAGACCAGTCGAGCAGTTTTCCAGTGATTGTAGCATTTAGAGAGAAGCTTTTTCAATGACTCTTTACCACACTGCCTACGCGTTGCTTTGCCACGTGTCCCCAAAGGTAAGCTACGACAGGTTCACTAACTTCACGCCAGCTTGACGTCAGATCTTGGTATGGTTTTGTGTTCTACCGAGTCCTCTCGACCAACCTTAGAATGTCAAAATGTATTTTTCGTTGCACCAAAACCATTCACCCTTCAGCACGCCCGCTCTGGCGTGGATAACTTTTCAGTCGAGCGACTTTGCATTTATTTGTTTCATTTCGACAAGACACTTGAGCTCGAACGTCAGCCGACTGGTTGCTAAGGTGAAGGTATTATCGCACTCAGCCCCGGGAGGTTTGAAGAGTTTTTGTTTGTGTGTGGACGCTTGATAGTAGTGTTCTTATGTTTTTGGGGACGGTAAGGTGTGAAATTGTCACGGTGAGGCTGAGTACTTTGCAACCACTTATTTGACCGCTGAATGATTGGAGAACATTTACTGGGCAGGAGCACACCGGCACAAGTGGTCTGGGAGGGGCTTACGGAGTGACGCGAATGCAGGAGCGATGTCTTAATAGTTTACAGATAAAGATTTTCAAGTGGGTTGTCAAGCAGCGACAAAATGCTTTTGGGGTGTTCTACTGGTCAGTTTTTGATCTATCACCGTTTGTAGATCATCCTCTAGCTGAGGTAAAACATTTCTTTAAGGGAGTTTGGTGTGTTTTTTAAAAACATATTTTTGGCTATAGGTCATCAATTGAAAGTTGATTGCTGGAGCGATACGTGTAAGGGTAAATTAAATAGTTGTATCTGTTGTATTAGACATGCAATTTGATGGGTACAATAATCTTCTGTCTTGTTCTTATCGTAGGTTCCTTTGATGTTCATTTGCACACTCTGCCATTTCCCTATCAACCATGAAACAGTTTCTTGCAAATGTAGCTACTGTGAAAAATTATTTCATACCAAATGCACTCAGTTTCCTGATACACTCCACTCCGAAGTAAAACGACGTAATGATTTACATTGGAGTTGCAATCAATGTTCCACTGTCTTAAGCATGTCGCATAGCAAGGTATTTACTGTAGGTTTTCTGAACCAGACAGATAATCTAAAACCTACATCGCAATCATCGCAAACTACCAACTCCTTAGCAAACAGCTCTAATTTGTCACGCAAACGGCCCAACAAAGTCACTTCGACCAACAACGCATCATTCCCTTGCACTATCATCGGTAGCAATGTAAACTGTACTGCACTGCCTGTTGCTAAACCATCTTCACCAGCAAACCGTGCGTGGCTGCATCTGTCAGGGTTAGATAGTGGCGTTACTACTCAGCACGTTACTTCAGCCGTTGCGTCACTTTTAGGCACCACAAACGTAATGGCATTCAGTTTGCTTCGAAAAGGCGAAGATGCAACCACCGTGCACTCACTTTCGTTTAAAGTAGGAATCCCTGCTGCTCTTCGTGCTAAAGCGCTCGATCCTGTCATTTGGCCACTGGGATTGCTAGTAAGAGATTTTGTATGTAACAATAATACTTCAAGTACTACGCAACCCACTTCAATCGATATGGATGAGCTTAGTGAGTGCAAAACACAACGTACAGCTCGTGCTGTTCGTACATCGCGTAAATCGAGCCGCAAAGAAGTTTCAAGTGAAACAGCTAATCAGCCAACGTTGGAACGATTCTTTCTCTCACAACCTAATCCTAACGTGCACAATAAAGGATAAAACATTATGTAAAGTATTTAAACACTTTGTCCTTTTTGTTGTACGACAATTTTTCATTTCCGGTTTTTCAAAATTTACAAAAATCTGCATATTGTGAAAGTGTGTTTAAAGGAAAATAATTCTGCAGTTTATAAGGGTGTCCATCGAACATGTCGGTGTCGTTGCAAACACGTCGAAAACTTGGACTTCTATTTCTATTGAGTTGTCTGTTGTGTGCATTTCGATGTTCCTTTGCCAATCCGACGACTGTTGCATCATCGTACAGAAAGTTTTCTTTGAAAGCATGCCTCACACAATGCCAGCCTGATTTGGCCAACGTCGTTCCCCACATCCTCATCCGAAACCTGCCCCCAAGACTAAACCGTACAGCACAATCTTTATTGTGTTACGATGTGATAATCCAGCGTCTTTGCCGGATTTAATGTTCGTGCAACTGCGTGGTGATAGGAGCACTGATGTGCTCTAGCTTGGAGATATGGCCACCAGACCCGTTTGCCCGTTTCATGTAGTTGGTGAGGGTGGTGCTTTGACAGACGCGTCAGTGCCTATACCGGCATTGCTGTGATTTATGACGGTGAATAATCTTCGGCCGGAGGCGTTCAGCTGGCAACCAGAAGTGGCCGGAATGTGACTTTCTCGATCAACTTTCGACCAGCCGGGCCGACGATGAGATTTTGCCAGTGTGAACCGTGCCGGCAAAATCCAATCCCTTCACCAGTGTCCATGCGTCCAGGGCTATGCTTTAGACCATACACACCATAGTGTGTTGGTAGTCGGCGGTTTTATAGGCTCTGGCCTGTGCGTCTGAGATTTTGAGGCAATTTTGTAGCTTTTGTAGCAAGATTATCTTTATGAAAATGGTGAAAAGAATAGAAGCTGAGCTGTGAAAGAAATCTAGGAGGGCATAAAACTCATATTCACGCGTGTGTGTGTTCTGGGTCGCTTCTGGTAGATGTCGTTGGTAATGTTAATATTTTATGGCAATAAATGAACAAAAAAATTGACCATAATCTAGGACTGAAGTGAGCTAGCTTATATTAAAAACTTTTGTGTATTGTGGTCACTTCAATTTAGCTTAAAACAGTATAGAATGTCGCAAAAGACGTTAGTATGGAAGTTTAATAAATTTTGTATTTTTTGTTTGGTTTTCTTCTATTTCTGGATTATTTATTTTCTAATTAATTCATATTAAACTTATCTTTTGGCGGTTTGCCTTTTGTTAGCGTAATTAATGAACCAATTAATCAAACCGTTTATTGGTTGTTATATTAACACCAAATGCGGAAACCTTTTCAGAAAACAACTTCCTTGTCAATCACAATCTCCCCGGGACACTGGGATATTTATTTCTACCGATGTTATCAGTTGAAACGCATTTATTTACAGCCAGCAACATGACTGCCACCATTTCAATAGCGAATGACTAATGCCACACCATTGTCTTGCATTAATGTAGGACAAATGCGCCCCGGGGGCTAGGACTCGATGCTTTTTACAAGCAGCGCTTTTTGTTCGATTGCTTGTTTGCTCTTTTTGGGTGAGTAAGATTGTTTGCTAAAGCTGCCATTAAGCTATCGTCTACTCGTCGTTTTTGTGTTGCTGCATCTCCTATCCCGTTTGCTTAAATCTCAAAATCCCAGCTCAGCACTTGTGCTTTCCACTGTCGGGAGTGATTTCTTTTTCTTAACAGAGAAGAAATTCCAAAGCCAAACCAAGAGCATAATTCACGCGGGGATATATATATATATATTTGAGGCACATTCGCAAATGCATTAATCACGGTGATTCATAGCACCGACGGTGTGATGAATGTGTTCGATGTAAATACATTAGTTAGAGCTCATTACCTTTCCGGTGTACGGTGTACGTTGCGTCGGCTAAGCTGCAGGAGTGCCTTTAAGAATTGTTGACGGTTCATGTCGTGTGTGCGTGTGTTGGACGTTTCATATCGATGAGGTAGAGTTTAGCTCCATTTACGCATGCCGCTAATTATGAACCTTGCTCGAACGGCTAAGCTGCAGTACAATGAACACACTATTTTCACCGTATTGGCGTTTGCAGGCTGCCAGGCTGTACAGCCGGGCGTGCAAGAAGCCCACAGGGTGAATTATAAATTAGTGAAAGGATTGACATGAGTTATGGTCGGCGGATTATTACTTTGTGCGTGGCTGATTAACGAATCGGGACGATACTACCTTGGTGTGGACTTGATACTTATGCACTGCCTGGTGTTGACGATAAGAAGCGGGAGACCTGATTTACTGGCTGAAGTCATTACGATACGTTTCTGATGCCAATAGGAATGGAGGTTTTTTTTTGTTAATTTCGTTATGAAACAGCTTTTGCTAAGCTAATAATTAAAAAAGTTTGCTTAGAAAAAAAGCCCAACATCCTTTCATACTTTTTTATACAAAAAATACCTTTTTAGGCAGATATATATCATTCTCTCCAATGAATAAATAAACAAAACAGAATTGGCTCTTGACAATAATAACATTTAAACTGCTTTTATACTACTCACGATATAATTTAAGCCATAAACTATACGGTTGAACCCGCATATAAACTTTCCATTTAATTTTATACAGCTAATACAATAATGTAGTTAACAGAGAAAATAGGTTTTTCGTTTATAAACATTTTAGGCGTAATATTGCTGATACTAAAGCGGTGACATCGTTGTGAACGTATCTTGAATTGAGCATTACTCGGCTTTACCCCTTTTGCCTTTTTCGACTCATTTGATGTTTTTTTGCAAGCTTGATAAGCTTGTGCCATTTGGAAGTTATGTCCGCGCTTTTGGAAATGGGAAAATCAAATACATCTTATCATAACCTCCAGCATCATCCAGGGTGTCATATTGGTTACTGAGTTGACGATGCTTGACCGCATGTTTCACGGACATTTCGTATTCTTATGAGCGTTTTTAGAGGGTGCCTACATGGGACTATCTCTCCATCGTAATCCGCTCTACAGAGCATGGAATGTTTCAGAAAGCCATCAGTTGTGGGAAACACATTGCGTCAGGTTGTCGTGATTGTTGATGGGGAAAACATATTCACGATCCTGGAACCAGATGGGATATTTTATCGTTTGGAAGGAACGTGATATTTTAGTGGTCGTTTGAATACTGTTAGCTTAAAAAATGGGCTGTAAAACGAATAGATATAAACTATATGGTTGAGGAAAATGTAGATAAATAAAAGACATAATAAAAAAAGAGATTTTATTTGCAACGATTTGAGTGAACTGAATAATTGAAATTACAAAACCAATGCTACAATTTGCTAAACATCACACCAGCCCTAGCGGTTTCAAACAAATTTCAAATTCAGCATGCTGTTCTCATCGACACGGCAAAGACTAGAAACAAAAAAGGGGTAAAAAAAACAACAACACGAGAAAGGATGCCCGATGAGCCGCGTAACGGTGGGCAAGTTAATTAAAAACGTAAATTGGGTCTCGATAAAGTTAGAGAAAAGATCGACAGCCACCCTCTCTTACTTCGGCACACCTGGAACCATAGCTCGCCCAAATCAGCCGACCAGACGAAGTGGCCGTATTTTAGTGTTCCTGCTTTCTTCCTCTGTTGCTCATGTTCGAACTGGGACGCGTTCTGGTACACGCGTCAAATTAGGCCCTTTTTTGGATGCTCACCTTCCGGCAGTGCGCCCAGGCGTAGCTAATTTAATTTTCACCGACGGATTTCCTGCTGTCCCAGAAAACTTCACCTTCCTAGTCAAGTTAGGCTGCCGGTCGGTGTCGTAAAGTATCGCTTACCTGCTCATTAAATCCAGTAATGAACCTTCAAAAACAAGGGGGTGGGGGCAAGAGCCAGTGGAGGGTGCTGGAAAGCTTCGTGTGATCCTTTCGGGCTGATGGGGTATTGGGAAAAATTCGGACGGTAACGGGTTTAACAATGTGCAAGACAATCATTTCGGTTTTCGGTCGGAACGTTTGAGCGTTTGTGGTAGCTTTGGACCGGTGTGGTTACGGAAACGGAGATTGCACGAAACGAAATCAATGCTAATGTCTTTGGAAAAGCCTTTTTTTCGCTGGGAAATGGGGAAAGGACATTGAAATTATTTCATTGGACGGTAGGAATGTCGTTCTTTTTTTTTTAGTTTGCAGCAATTGGGGAAATAAAAATGACAATGAATCGTTTTGTAGCTTCAAACAGCTTTTCGCTGGCGGTAAATGAGAAACAAAATAATGGTAGTGATTAGGTTTTATTGGTTTCTTTTATTGATGAGTTTAGGCAGTTTTGCGCAATTTTGTAGGTGTTTTACTGTGCACTTCAACACATTACCGTTCTTACTGCCTTTAGAAGGTCTTTACAGAGCAGTTGTTGCCTGATTTTAGGCGTGAATTTTGTGAATTTAGTACCCTGGACAATAATGTATGAAAAGTGGATCAGAATAACATGAAAATATCTCTCATTTTTAAGATATTATGATACACCTGAAGGATTGCTTAATAATTGTTAAAAACAATCGATATATTCTGGTTATATCCTGCAAATATGTAAAATTCAACAAAATTTTAAATTTCTAATAAAAATTAAACATATTTGTAGCTCAAAAATCTCTACACAACGAATAATTAAAACATAATTATAAGTTATGTTGAAAATAAAACAAGCCAGCACAGTTGTGAAGCACATAAAATCATGTCTAACCATCTTCACGCCCATAAACAAAATGAAGTACAATACAATTTATTAATCGAACAATATTGTCCGCACGAAACAATAAACCCAACCAGCAAAGGCCCGATATCGTCCATCGTCGACCGGCCACGGCAAGAACGTTGAGAGGTCAATTATCTTAACCTTGGTGCAATTTAGAGGCTAATTTGAGCCCATTGCCATACTGTAGGCCACCGTCCGGTGAGCGCTCTGCTGACTTACCTGAGCGCTTCCATGTTGGCGAGAAAAGCCATCTCCAACCGAGCCTGAAATGGGAACAAAAGCACAAAAAGATACAACCTCAACACAATGAACCTCTTTCCCACTGTTTTTACTGTTTTTATAGCAAGCCATCCGTCTTTGGCGCAGGGGAAAAGAGAAACGAGATTCGTGAATCTTCTCCCAGCTCACCCAGACCCACGAAAAGAGTATTTTGGGATGATTTTGTTGCTGTTGCCCTCTGTTGAGCTCTATATAGACTATAGGCAAGCAAAAAGAAGCACTAGAAGAGGATGGATGGCAAATGATGGTAATTGGTGGCGAAAAGCGAGCTGAGTTTGTGCCGTGATTTAGATGGGTTGTCAGAATGTTAAATTTCCCTTGTACCCTCCGCGGCTGAGAAGGCTGTTGTTTTCCTTCGGCGCGTCGGTCGCGCAACCATCATGGCAGGCGTCGTCGGGACCAACAATCACCCCGGGGGCAGTTGTGTTTGTGTGTGTGTGTGTTCGTCTGTTGGCATTAGTTTTTGGAGGTTTCAAGACCCATCCACAGATGTAACACGTTCGCGGACGATGCTAAAGCATCTGGCGATGAAAGGTTGGTGGATGAAATTGAATTTATTTCTCGTTACATCGCTATAGCTTTATCCTTGCTTTGGTTGCTTTTTGGCTGGGACAGGACAAATGGAATGGGCATGGGATGGGAAGTTGTTGTCCCTGGGAAAATTGTAAAAGGGGGAGATAGGCAAATCCAGGCACTGCTATCAGTTCGCTCGCGGGAAATTTCGGGTCGAAAACTTTCCGTCCCGTCCCCCATGCGATTGTTGCATGCGCGTGGAAGTTTTACTGCAGTAGCAAACTTGCTGTGTCTGATGTGTTCCAATTTTTGCTTTTCGAGTCACTGTTACGGGATCAAGCTCGATGTCCATTGTCCTCGCCTGTTCGGGAAGTTGCCGATGGAAAAAGTTCATTCGCCAAAAAAAAAGAACTTCATCCGGAACGAAAGATGGTGGGTGGTAAGCTCATGGTGTTCGATGGTGGTATTAGAAATCAATCAATCCCATCCACTCGCAATGGAGATCGATCCCCAAAAGGGCCAAACCGTGCCGGAATGCCCTCGGGGATTAGTATCGTGTCTACTGTGTCGAGCTGAAAGCCATCCAAAAAGAATGGAAAATCTATTTCACCCTCTAAATGTACAGTATGGAAAAGACGAAACGTCTGGTAATGGTTGCCTGATCTACTCGTACTCGGACGCAAACAAACGGACGGTCGAGAGAGGAACTTCGTGCCAGGGTGCGGTGATGTGTTGTGTTAATAAAAATGCGAAACTGAATCCAAAATAACAAAAAAATCAACCAGCACTGTCCACTGGACATTTGGTGAAAAAGTTTATTTGTTACCGATTTCGGGCGTTTCTTTTCCTCCAGCCACGCTGTTGATGTGTGTCTGTGTGTGTTGAGTGTAAAGGAAAAAGGAAAGTTGTTTTTTTTCACCCGGCACAAAAAACAATCGATCTTCCAACCAGGAGGAATTCATTACAGGAATCTTAGTGCGTTTTGTTTATTACCTACACGTTTGCTGGATGTTTATTTTATACTGTTACACAGCTTTTGTTAGTCGTCATTACTTTTAGCCATTGATTTCTTCATCTTCCCAATTTCTCCCAGGGGTTATTATAGTGCCAACGTTACTTAACATAGATCTCAATTTGGCACGTGCCATTGATAGGTCCTTAGAGACTAGGATTGCAAAACATCCTAAGAATCAACAAACAAGCTTCAAAGCACACAACAAACTTTCGCAATTCGCATTTTTATGCAATCCACTTGTATGGGTGAATAATTTACAAAGTGTATTTCCGTTCCTGTAATACATGAATCTGAAAATAAAAAAAACCCCATCTAAAACACTTATGGGAGAAAGCCTGCGAAAAAGCAGGGCACATGGGGATACAAAGTTTTTCGATTAATATGAAACTTATGGTAAAACAGTGATACTAAAAGTCCACCAGCATTACTCGCTCGGTTGCAATTTATGAGAAACAGAAAAAGTAAAGAAGGAAAGGAAACTCAAGAAGAAGTTCGATAAACTGAAACCCGAAGTCGATTGATTCTGACCGCCAATATCTTTCACACAGTAAGTTTCACTTTTAACTTTTACCTCTTGTCATTTCATGCCTGGGAGGGTTAGTTTATTTGTTTGGCTGTGACAAAACAGGGTAACCCAAATCATTTCTTGGAAAGGGAATAGTGGGTATATTTGGAAGCCTGCTGAGGTGGAAAATGAGTGATCTAGGAAGCAAAGTTTGTGACAGTTATTTAGAGAGAGAGAAAGAAGGATAGGTACTCAGAGAGAGAAAGAGATAGCGATAAAGAGAAAATTACATCCATGCGGTTACTTTGGTAGAATCAACTAGTTGAGCAACGTTGGGTGCTGTAAACGGTTCCTAGAAAATAATTTGACAGATTCTTATTCGTACTAAAAAGAGGGATTGCGATTTTTGGTTCAGTTCATGGATTTAATGAGACCTTTTTAGTGTTTCATTTGAAGGCTTAGTTATTTTTAAATTTAACTTCCAAACCTAATTGCTTGTACGAGGTAAAGTGTTAGCTTTTTTTAAAGAGTTTTGCCTAATTGCTAAAATAATTTCTTTTTCTGGTTATGTCGTAATATAAAGAAGCTTATATTTACATATGTGCTGTGCTTATATCTTCATAAACATTCTTCACTCCTTAACAAAAAGTATAATCATGATGCCGAAAATTATTACTTTGAAACTGATTATTTAAGCTCCTCTCAAGATTCTTGTTCTGGATAGAAGAAGGAGCGAAAAGTTGCCCAAACAAATACTCTTTATCGTGCCTGTGTTGTTGGGATGACTTTTAATCAATTTTCTTATCGGAACTCCCCCAAGTCGCTGAAGGAGAAAGTTTTCTCCTGCCGAAAAAGGGGTTAGGGATTTACGTTGAGTGATTTGCAAATCCCATGAGAGACTTGTGCAAAAGTTCCTCCTCGCACCAGCAGAAGCTTGGCATGGCGAATGAATCTTACTCTGGCTTCTGTTATCAACTCCACAACACAGTGTGTAGTTTTTGTTTGAATCCCTATTTTACCTCCCTTTCCATTAAGATTCTATGTTTCCTTTTTGTTTCGTTTAGCATGTTGGGGAGACTGTTTATTGAAAAAAAAGGAAAGTTTTTCTGGAAGGAAAGTTTAAGCACGTGTTACTACTTTATCACCGACTGCAGTGTGTCTCCCGAGAGTTTTGTAATCATGTAAAATAAATTTCCAAGGAAAATTAGGCGTTGTCTAGTGAACGATGCAAAACGTGTGCTTTATAAGGCTTTTTAATTGAGCTTATGTGCAATGAAATTATCATTCTTTGTAGCACAAGAGCAAGCGGTACAGAAAAAAGTGTATTGTATCAAACACACTATCAATTTGCAGCAGCAGCACATTAAAGACAATGTAGCAGCTTTATTAAACTACGCTTTCATCAAGTTCATTTAGAGAAGGGAAGACAAATCGCTTCTGTACGGTGAGGTTTGTATCGAACATAGATGCATCCGACAGTCATAAATTCAAACCGAAGAACACACGAAGGAGACGACACACCATCACCCCCTTCCAGAGCGTACCCGTAGTTTCGGAGTGCATAAAGTAAATACGCAGGCAAGAGATTAACAACTGCAGCTTACCGTAAATGAGTTATGAGTTGACTTCCTGTGCATGGTGGCTGGTGGAGTCAACCCTGCCTTCCGGGGTATGGTTGGCAAACACGCGTGCCCGCGCTGCTTTTTATCAACACGGTCCCACACGATGATTAATGGTTGCTGATGGACAACGGGAACGGTTTTCTGGTTTGCCAGTTTCCTCTGGTATTCTTCGGGCTGGTTTCGTTGTTGCGTTGGATCGACCTGAATGCACGATGTGACAATTTATCTTGTCACTCGCCATAAAGTCATTGAGCTATGAAGATTTGGTGGAAGCTTTGTGACGATGGATGTAGGGAGAGGAAAGAAAATCCAGACGGCCAAGTGACATTAAATGTTTTTTCAATACGTTGAATATCTGAGCTTCTGAGATAAGGGGTAGTCAAAACGGGACAGAAGATCAAGTGAGAGTGAGAATTACTGATTGGTAATTACGTTGCGAGTTACGAATCTCCTCTTTGTTCAGATGGCGGTTGATGTTGGTGTAATTATTTCCGGAATAGTTAAACTTTTTCGGACAAGCTTCCCATTCATTCAACTCAATGGGAAGCCTTTTCTTGACTGACGATTCATTACGCATTCTACTGATGTACGTGACACTGATGCTATGTTGGAAGTTGCAAAGTTTGCTAAAAGCGCTCAGAATAAGAAGTTATCTGCCAAACTCTGAGAAACTACAACGACGAATCGTAGTGTGGTTGGGTGAGAAGTGACGAAATATAGTATGTACCATGCGGAAGGTATCGTAAGATGTATGTTTCGTCGAATGTACCATTTGGTTGATTTAATTAGGCGTTTATCATAGCAGCAACAACATGGAACGAAATTAAGGCCGATGAAAGCTTTCTATTCTGAGAAGGCAATACAAATTAACGATTTCATCTAGTATGGGCTTTGAGAATAGTTAATGCCACTTTATTTACTTCCGTTTCAAAGGGATAAATAACGTTGATGATGAATGCTTAAAGGGATAAATTAACTCTCTTCTTAGTGTTGATTTACTAAACGTGGGTTTAAATTGTATTCAATGATTAAAACAAAGTGCAAACGAAATGTGTCGTTGTCCAGAAAATAACGTTGAACTTGAACCAAATTCCTTTCTTCAAAGCCTGCAAAGTGAGCAAAGAGCAGGCGAAACCAAATGTAAATGCGAATTTAAAAACAAAAAAGGGTGCTTAAATGAACTTTTCGTCCGACTTTTCATCGCATCACGCCTTTTCGCTTTACGCTTCCTTTTTTCGGGTTTAAATTATGAATGATTATGTAGAGGAAAATAAAACGGAACAAAAGCTAAACTTTTATCGCCCAACAAGACAAAGGAAAAATAGGGGTTTGTGTAATCCTTTTTCAGATCGGCCCAAAATTCATTCACTACACAGTTGTTTGCTGTCTGGAGAAGAAAATAAAAGAATAAAAAAACGAACGAGAAAACATATCATATTTTGATGTAAAGGTGGGAAAAACGGGTAAATCGCTAAGGTGCTTCCAGATGGGTAGCAAAACAAAGATCTAAAGAGGAAGGGAAAATAATAATACATTTCAGAACAGAATCGAAGATGATGAACAGCTTTGGTCCCTGGTATGGGCATGCAAGCTTGCTATCGTTGTTAGCAACTTTTTTTTGCACTGACCATTGATTTATTTAGATTTTATGCTTCTGCTTCAATACTGGGCGGCAGCACAAGGCTACAACATGTGCCCCGATCGGTTCTGAATGTACATGTATGCAAGATGAAGATGAAATATAAATGAGCCATATGATTGCGGAGAAAATGTGTGTGAGAAAAGAATATGGATTGGTACGATCGGTGCGGTTGTGGAAAAATGATAATGTGTTTGTATTTATTTTGTCGGTTTTCTGTTCGAAATCGATGAAAAGGATTTGGAAAGGAGTTGATGAGTTCGTTCTGTTTGAGCTGTTCTTGGTACGGCGAAAAGTTTTTCTGGAGTTTGTTTCAGCTGAAGAGCCTTCAACTGTCTTTTAATGCTGATCTACGTGCTTCAATTATTCGAGCATAAAGACTAAAAGGCTCAAAAAGCAGTTATTGATAACTGTTGGAAGATGATCGACGAAACCTTTTATTCTACAAAAGCTACACGAGGGGTTTCCTCTTATCTCATAAGCAACAGTTTTTGATAGACGAGTCAAATTTATACCGTGCATCCCTGCAGCTTATCTTTGCTTCGCTGAGTTGATGCAAAGTTTCTCCTGAATCATATTTAAACCACAACTTATACAGTTTTCCCACGAAATGAAAAATTATCTCTAGGAGGGAAATTTAAATGGAAATAAATTAGCTACAGCTCTTGGCTACCAGTGAAATAGAAACACCTTGTCCGGCTGTATTTATTATTGTCTAACCAGATTGATCAATTCCAATTCGTACCCTAGTCCTGCTCGAGACGATTGCTTGCGGTATTGCTGGTGAATGATGATACCTGCAACAGTTGTGCCGTTACGTGCGGTACAGATACGCGCTAACGACATACAATTCGATTTTATAGCCCTGTGCTGTCAGCAGCTGGTAAAGTCTGGTACTACAAAAGCAACAGGCAATAGCAGAACAGCGAACAGAGCTGGTGTATAAATTTGACCATTTAGCGGTTATAAAATTGGACGTATCGATAGTGCCGTATCGGGTGCGGTAGTAGATTTTCATGCTGCAATTTAGTGGATTGAGCCCCGCAGTCTAGAAGCCTGGATTGCAGGTTTTGATTTTACGACTGCACTCCGTGTAGCGGTGCTCTATATTCCGATGGTTGTGTGTTGAAGTATTACGACTAACGAAGGCATGTGTGAGGGTATAATCCAAAGTGCAAACCCCAGTATTATATGTGTCGTTCAGTGTCGTTAAGATAAAGTTTTTAATAAGGTTTTTTTTAAATGATTATTGTATACTTTTAGGCAAATTTTGGCATTATAATATGAAGAAAGTATGCAATTTGTGTGTAAACATACATTGCTTAGGAGTTGCATGGCTCTTTTTCGTAACGTATAAAGCTTTTTCGCTGTCTTTAGGAATCACCAAAAAAAAATTAAATCGCTTTTAACTGATTGTATTTTAATTTGAAATGGGTCTCTAACGAGACATCCTCCATTCAGAACCATTTAATGTCAATTTGGTTGTGAGATCTAATCATACCCGTGTCGGTTATAAAAATGCACATTTCCAAGGGACAGTTCCGTGCCAGCATCGCAAAAAATAATAAAAACACTGACAGAATCATTTCCAGTCCAGCGGGGCCAGTGCGATTGTTTACCACAGGATAACGAAAATGTGATTGAGACATGCCGATAAATAAATGGTCACTGGTTTGGGCTGTAACTTGCTGTTGGAGTGTAAATAACGATCGAATTTATGCTTTACATTCGCGAACAAATTACCACCGTGCGTTCCTCAGGGGCTCGGTTGTCTTTTTCGCAATCAAGACCAGCTTTTGGCAAGGGAGGTTTAACAGCATCTTATTTTTTTGTTTGTATCTTCTCCATTTCTTATGGTCATGTTCTGCAAGATAAACCAAACCCCTTAAAACGCAAATGGACCCACGGTTAAATGGACAAAACCATAAAAGTACGATGCCATTGCTTGCTAAAATTGATGCCGGTTGCTGGAGCAGCGGAAGGAGAGCTCCGGTTAAGCAGCAAGATCCGAGGGTGGTCAAACTGTCACAAAACCGGCCAGAAATCCTTTTTCTTGTTGGCTACTAATTTATTGGTCGTAAGACACAGGCATTCGACTCACGCCTTCGAATGCCACATTCCTCCATAAGGCGTAAGCAGCAGGGCTTAGCAAAACGGTTTCTCTTTCGTATCCTTCCAGACTACACTCCCTACGGGCTTCCATCGTCTCCAATCACTTTGACCAATGCGGTGTTGTTTATTGGTGGGTTTTGTCCACCGTTGAAGTAGCCCATTCGTTTTCCCTGCGCTTTGGAGAATAGTTTCGAATGCGTTTGGTGGCGTTAGGGGATCCGGCGAGATACACAGTTTGAGTGACCTTTCCCAAGTTTTATTGGTCCAGCCCTTTCTGTTCCGTTTCGCATGGTTGAACCACACATGGTAGCATTGGTTTTGTGGTCGGGAGCCGGAAAACGGCCGCAACGAGATAAGAATCGAGTGACCGATGATTTGAACCTGAAAATGGTTAAACAGGATGGCGAAGGAAATTAGCTGCCTTTCCGCTGTGGGCAATCTGATACGACTCAATCTTGCAATGATTTGTCGTTCGGTTGGGTGTTCACATTTTGTTAAACAGCGGTTGCAAGGTGGCGGGGGGGGGGGGATTTAAAGTGGTTGTTCGAGCATAGGATTATTGGACAAGCGAAAAGCTAACGCAAAAATGTTGATGTTATTGATTTAAAGTGTAAGTGCCTTAATC
>KB681802.1:0-17039 GCA_000349165.1 Anopheles christyi | reverse complement strand
GTGGGACAAGATAAGATGCCATATAAATATATACCCTCAGAAGAGAAAGCGATGAAAATCCTAGGTCCTAGTAATGATTTATGTTGATTCTTTGTATTAAACGAGTGGATTTTTCCTCCATTTTTGCTTTTTAGTTATATTGTATAGTGCTGTAGTTTTTACAGTTTTTAGAAAATTGCGATCAACAGACAATAATTTTAAGTTAAAAAAATCGCCTTCACAAAGGTTTAAACCGGTCAACACACAGCCTCGTATCACGTATGTCCGTATGTTATGCGGAATATCATCGATAATGCGAAAGAGTAGTACAAAACTAAGGATTACGCAAAACGGTAGGTTGAGCGAGATGCAACATTCTGTTGTCACCGTTTCGCTCTCGCGCCAAACACAGGCGAGAGCAATTTTAACTTTGTTTTTCTCTCATAAGTCAGCTTCTCTCTTTCTTACCAATGGCGTGGGGTTGTCGCGAGGAATTGTATGTAATTCTATGCTCTTGCTCCTAAATTAGTTTGCAATCATACTCCAAAGTGTGCGTACGTACTGTGCCGTGCGCTTCTCGTGGGTTGATGTATTTTGTTTGAAATCCTTTTTACTTATGGTAAAAAGGTACTAGATTGTAGTAGTAAAAAGTGAAAAAAAAATCTATTTATTCGCCAAACAAAATACTGTGACCAGACGTCCGTGAATCTGCACAGTAATACGACAACGTCACGGCATCCTATCAACATAATACCGCGGACGCCCGCTTATCTCAGAACAAAGCAGACGTTTTTTGTAAAATAAATCAGTGAAAAATGCAGTCACACAGCAAGAAACGCGTTTGCTACTACTACGACAGTGAGTAAAGTGATTTCAGGTGTATTTTTCACACCCCGCCACAACCGGTGACCGAGCCAAGCGGGCCGGTACAATCATTTTCAAAATTTATGACCAATGGCACCTAGCGAGCACTTTCCGTACGCACAACCGTACTATAAACAGCCAGATGCTTTATTCGAACGCGCGAAAGTGTGTGCGTGCAATCGCACGTAAAACAGTCATTTGTATATGTTTGTGTTGGTATTTTTTGAATGGCATCGTACTACGGTCGTCAAGATGGAGTGCTCGCTAGGTTACAGTGGTGATAAATTTTGGAAACTGAAAATGCAAGCATCTGAACATGCGGCAAAGCAATTAATACCAGATTCTAACCTAAATAAACTTTTAATAGGAATAGGAAGGATTGGATTAGGTATTATTGAAATGCATTATGCTTAATTAATTTATTTTTTCTCCGCCCAGGTGATATTGGAAATTATTACTATGGCCAGGGACATCCGATGAAGCCGCATCGCATACGCATGACGCACAACCTGCTGCTCAACTATGGCCTGTACCGGAAGATGGAAATTTATGTAAGAATCTGATTTTGTCATGGCATTGAACCATATTCCATGATAAATGACACCTTTCTTTCGCTTTCTTGCAGCGTCCACACAAGGCTACGGCTGATGAGATGACAAAGTTCCACTCGGATGATTACATCCGGTTCCTACGCTCGATCCGTCCGGATAATATGTCCGAGTACAACAAACACATGCAGCGATGTAGGTTTTCCGAAACACTGCAAATCAGTTTCTGTAAAGAAAATTCGTTTATTAAACTTTGTCTCCTGCCTATCCTTTCCTTCAGTTAACGTCGGTGAAGATTGTCCCGTGTTTGATGGGCTGTACGAGTTCTGTCAGTTGTCGGCCGGTGGTTCGGTAGCAGCAGCGGTCAAGCTAAACAAACAGGCGTCAGAAATCTGCATCAACTGGGGTGGTGGTTTGCATCACGCGAAAAAGTCGGAAGCGTCCGGATTTTGCTACGTAAACGACATTGTGCTCGGCATTTTGGAGCTGCTCAAGTACCACCAGCGTGTTCTGTACATCGACATCGACGTACATCATGGGGACGGTGTGGAGGAAGCGTTCTATACCACAGACCGCGTGATGACGGTTAGCTTCCACAAGTACGGCGAGTACTTCCCGGGTACGGGCGACCTGCGTGACATTGGTGCCGGACGGGGCAAATATTACGCGGTAAACATTCCACTCCGGGACGGTATGGATGATGAGTCGTACGATTCGATCTTTGTGCCGATCATCTCGAAGGTGATGGAAACGTTCCAACCGTCGGCGGTGGTGCTGCAGTGCGGTGCGGACTCGCTGACCGGCGATCGGCTCGGTTGCTTCAACCTAACCGTCAAGGGGCACGGCAAGTGCGTGGAGTTCGTCAAGAAGTACAACCTACCGTTCCTGATGGTGGGTGGCGGCGGGTACACGATCCGCAACGTGTCGCGGTGCTGGACGTACGAAACGTCGGTAGCGCTCGGGGTGGAGATTGCGAATGAGCTCCCGTACAACGATTATTTCGAGTACTTTGGGCCGGACTTTAAGCTGCACATTAGCCCGAGCAATATGTCGAACCAGAACACGACCGAATACCTCGAGAAGATAAAGAACAGGCTGTTCGAGAATCTGCGCATGCTGCCACATGCACCGGGGGTTCAGGTGCAACCGATACCGGAGGACGCGATCAATGACGAGTCGGAGGACGAGGATAAGGTGGACAAGGACGAGCGGCTGCCGCAGCAGGACAAGGACAAGCGGATAGTGCCGGACAATGAGTTTTCGGACTCGGAAGACGAAGGGGAGGGTGGCCGTCGGGATAATCGATCGTTCAAGGGACAGGGCCAGGGTGGGCAGCAGTCCCGCAAACGGCCCCGTATCGAGAAGGACGGCAAGACGGAGGATGTTAAGGAAGAAAAGGAAGCGAAAAGTAAGTATTGGGTTCGTTTTTGTAAACTTCTGTTTACTTGAATGCTTTACTTGAATTTACGTTCGTTTACGATTATATTCTACAAGTTTATTATAATTCAATACCAATCCAAACAGCAAATGCATGAGATAAATTATAATGTTTTTTTTCTACAATTCCAGTGGACACCAGTGGCGACAAGGAGGAAACCAAAACGACTGAGGAACCTGCCAAGAAGGAAACGACGGGCGTTGCATGATCCACACTATCATCCTTTCGCAAGCAGCAAGCTCCTCCTCCACCGTAACTAAATCGTGTAAAACTTTGTTACGTTGCGGGCGCATGGTGGCGAAAAACATTGCGTGGGGTTCACTTCTTACTAATATGACTTTCGGAGGGAGCAGCAGTTGTATAAAGTATATCTTTTAAAGTTTTTGATTATTTGTTCGATATCTGCGAGAGGTGCCAATCCTGTGGATTCAGCACATCGTGATCGTGAATGGCAGGTGCACTTCAGTCGCTTTACTAATTCCGGATTAAGTTTTTATAGGAAAGGCGAAAAGTGAGCGAAAGGAAGGCGAAGATCCTAGCACTAAACAATACAAGGTCTGTAAGGCAGGAGAGCTGGTGACAAACGCAATTATATTCTACTGATCTCAGGAAGGATGGATAGAAAACCATAGGCAACAAACCATTACCCATAGGCATACAAGAACACCTCGTGTTACAGAAGTGCTTTTCCGTATTACGCCTCGCCCACTATTACAAAACAAAACAGCAACAAACTAACTCATTACAGATGCTACGAGAAAAGCGAAATGATATAGAAAACAAAATTACGTTCGAGAATAATAGAGACAGGGATGCACAGGGTAAAGGATATGGTACAACTAAACTAAACGTAAATGATAAACGGAAATAATTAACCCCGAATCTGTGGTACAGTCCTCGAGTCATACGGCTTCAAAACTAAACATACCCGTCATGGCTTTCAAATCTCACATAGAGCGAGGGGTCCCTGCTGGAGTGACAAAGGCAGTCCATTGACCACCTACTATTACGACTGATTTAACTTTACGTCCAGTAGAAACAAGCAAGAAATATTATTTTTAAATGTCACTTGTTTTTCACTTTCCGCCGAAAGTGGCAACTGTTTTTGCACTTGTCGACTAGAACTCACAATTTTCGGATCTTTTTGTTGATTCAGGATTTTTGTATGTTCTCAACTGTAAATCCAATGCTCTTTAAGCGCTGTCGTACATTTTTCAAAAGCTTCACGAATCACGAGTTGTTGAATTTTAAATTAAGATGCAACGGACAAATCTAGATTTTTTGTTGTTTTTCCTGTTCTGCAGGAAAATTACCGAATTATGCTGAATATTTTAACTAAAACCAACAAAACAATACATGGAGGTGGAGGGAGAGGGAACAGAAAGATTCGCATTGTGTGAACCTAACGTATCATAAAGTGTAAGAGGCAGGCAGGTGGCACTAAGCTACCACACATAACTAAAGGAATTTGAGCACAGTGTTCCGACAAAAACAAACCGTAACGATATGAAAACAAAAAAAAAAACACTAGCCTAGTAGGGTATAGAAGTAAACAATTATCAGACTCTTGGCGAATGGCGTAGCAGATATGTAAAATCTGTAGGGTAAACACTAAAAAAAATGGCACAAAGCCGCCGACCTACCTACAGTACATAGAGAGTAAAAAACGAGGAGGAACATACACCGACATACACGCGCATTTGCGAACTTTGAAACTCAATTTTATTTTTATGTTTTTCCTTAACGCTTGTCGCAGTGAAAGAAAACCCATTGTACATAATTCGGATACTGTTCGTATCAATTTTTGTTAATGATGTATTTGATTTATTTTTCTGTTTTTCTTCCCTTTTTTAAAGTCTAATCGCGAATGCCCCCCTTTTGCCTGCCCTGTCATGAGCGTTACTAATCTAAGGACATGATCGAATTGAGGCTAGTAATGCTATCACCCTGACTAGAAGCGACCGAACTGCGCTTGGTAAGATCGTACCGGGGTCCACCGAGGTAGCTGATCGGGTTGGCGTACTGGCGCCGGTCCGGTCCGAGATAGATCGGTGGCTGCTTCCGGTACTTGTAACGCCACGATGGCTTCGGTTCTAGCGGTGGTGGGTCGCCGCCCGTTCGGCCGGGTTGCTCTGCACCTGCAATATCGAGCTGACAAGCATGAGAAGAAGACGCCGGGACGCCAGTGACCATTATATCAGCAGCAGCAGCAGCAGCAGCAGAAGCATTACTTGCAAGCATATCCAATACTACATCCTCCTTGAGTTTGTTGGCGTAAGCGAAGGATACATTGCGATCCGGGCGTACCACCGGTATTGGTGGTGGTGGTGTGTGCGATGTTGACTGCTGTATGCGTACTACTCCATCCTAGAGCAAGGTGTGTGCGAGCACATGAGCGATATGAGAAATGGCGGACCATGTGCATATACATGAGAGAGGACGCGTATGATGATGGTGTGTTGATCATGTAAGGCATTAATTATTTAAAATCCAATTGTTTGAAGTATGACGAAAAACAAGGGAGGTGTTGGTACAGTGCAACAAGAAAAGGACGCATCAGTTTTAGTTACATCACACTCGTTTTTAAGGGTCGAAAGTAGTGAGAAAGCGGGAGCACATCGCTTTCACGATTTTAATACGAAGAAAGGCAACGAGCTGCCGTACAGACTCACACGACGTGGGTAATAGTTGTTTATCCTTTCTTTATTTACGCAGTCCAGTAGAAAAAGGAGGTCACAGTATAGCTACTTTGAGAGAAAGAGTTGGATAGACTTTAAATCCTTTTTACAGTGAGAATTTTACAATTGCATGTAATAGTATACCAGCCGTGGCACTAAAGCTCAATGTAGAGAGACAGCTCGTTGCCCATTGCTACCACCTTTCTCCATTGTGTACAAACAGCAAAACACATCCCCATACAGTACACACACGTACACAAGTACCGACTTCCGGCAAGCCCAGCTTCCATGAGATACAATAATGCTAGGACCTGGAGCATACATTCCAACACGCACACACACACACACACGCACACACACACACACACACACACACATACACATTAAAATCACACAAACAAACACATACATACAAGTAAAATAGAAAGTGGAAGTGGGATGACACACACACACACACACTACGCCGGAGATTCAGGAGTTTCGTCGATTTTGAACGGTAAAGGATTCGCGCTTATCAGTGCTGGCGGTGGCGGTGGACCCCAGGACACTTGCCGCTGGGCCCGGGACCGCAATCCGTTCGTGAGCGGTGTCGCTGTCATCATGGTGACCGGGAGTGGTCCAATCGTGGGTGTCATCGCCGTCCCATCGCCCGGTTCCGGTAAATGCGTTAGGGTCAGCTTAGGGGGTGGCGGCTTTCTCGTGCCGGGTGAGTGAGAATGGCCGTTGTTGATGGTGGTGGTGTTCTTAGCAAAGCTAACTTTCACCTGTTGAAGACAGGAGGGCGGGAGGGGGTTGGAAAAGATACGGGAACGCGGATATATACGCGAGAGAGGGCACATGGGCACACCGAAGGGCATTATTAGTTTCCGTGAGTAGCTCGGTACAGGGATGGTGGATGGTGTTACTTTAGTAAGAGAGGAATAAAGGGGTAGAGGTGGTGGCGTAGCAAACGAAAAAGTTAAAAAGGGTCTCAATTGAATCATACAACTAACAATTAATGTATAAAAATAACCAAAAACCTGGTTAAAACTATTTCATTTGCCATTTTCCACTTTACCACCAGATTCCCCCATGCATCATACACTATTACATAGGCGGACAAATTGTGTGTGTGTGGGTTATCCTGTTAAAACGGACTGCAGCCTTTCCATGCAGCTCATGCAACGTTCTCCACCACACACGTGGTACAAAACACAACACAAAACCAACAACAATTAACAAAAAGTGGTGGTAATTTTTTGTCGTTTTTTTTTTCTTTATCATTTCCATTCCAACTCTTACACAAAGTTTTATTTCACTTCAGGCAACTACTGCTACAACGGACTAGAATAACACGAAAGGAAATGGGAACATTCACTCAGCACGAACCACCGCCCTCTGGATGCTTTTGGGCGTTTTAAGGTAACAATGAATAAATACAAGCGCCTACTAGAGCTTTTGTTTTGTTGTTGATGTAAACTGCTAAAAGTTGTTAGTTTCTATAGTAGAGGGCGTGCAGATTTGTTGTTAGTATATATGTGAGGTGTTAAACTAAAAAAATAGGAGGTCATAAGGGGTGTTTTAAAAACGAATGGAGAAAGGAGTATAGAAGGCCTAAATTTCAAATTTGTGTTGGACAACTTGGGGAAATTGGATTTTTTTTTTGTTGTTAAATTTTGATGAGGGTGTGGTGAGGAAAAGATGGGATGATCCGGGGGGACCTGTGGGAACCTCCATTTTTGCTTCATGCAATGCGAGCATGCCATTACTTGCGGTGCGTTTAGTAATGTGCGTTTTTTGTTTGTTTGTTTGTTTGTTTAGACACGAAACTCATCGCTAGGATGCAGCTGTAAGTCGCCAAGGTCGAGCCTGTTTAGGGTGACCTCGCTGATCGAGCTGAGCGGTGCCAACGCCTGTATGCTTACCGGGTTGTCGGTTAGCTCGCTGTCCTCGTTCTCATCCGGTGCGGACGGGTCGTCCAAATCGGTCACGTGGTGATTGCCGTTGGCGATACGTGGCCCATTACTATCACCGTTCATTGGTCGCGGTTCCTTCGCATCCTGCTTCAGCAATGCTTCGTTCTCTTCCGCTGCGAGCGATTCCCACTGCAGCTCGTGATCGAGCAGTTGGCTATCTGGTGGTACGAAACAAAAACCAAATCAGTGTTTTAGTAGATGAACGGAAAAATGTTCCATTTTTGTTCATCGGTGCGTCGGTTCACTTACCACGAATGCCACCAGTTTCTGTGTTGTTGGTTGCTGCCGGGCTGGATTCCACCGGTGCTGCCACCTTTTCTGGCGGTACAGTCGCATTACCATTCTTCAGGATGCCCACCAAAGGTTTCCCACCACCATCCTTCTTCTCATCGCCGGGAATCTAAAATTTCAAATAAAAAACAGTTCTCTCAAAGTAAATAAGCACCACACCAAAAAACACCCTGTTCACTGTTCTGCCTACCGATTTGTACGAGAACCCTTTCACATTGGTGGTGGAGGATTCGCTTTGCATTTTGGCCGCCTGCTCCTTGGACCAGATAATGTCCTCGTCCGTCTGGCGCTCGATCCGCTTGCGGTACTCCCGATCCGACCGGTACACCTCAATAAGACAGCACACGACAATGATGACAAAGATGGCGGTGAGCGAGATGAACACGACCTGCGTTTTTTCCTCCTTTGTAGACGGATCAAAGTAGACCGCTTTGTACGGTAGGCGCGTCGGTGCATCGACGACCCAGTTCTTATCGATAACCTGTGTGCGTTAGCGAAACACAAAACGGTGAACCGGAAAAGGATTGGAAAGGAGAAATAGAGAACAAAAAAGCAAAAAAAAAAAATGTAATCATACACAGGATATTGTGTTTTTGGTAGTTTGTAGGATGCATCCTCTTGCGTCACAAAATCGTGGTGCCCCCGATAATTCCAACAAGTAAAGTTAGAAGTCGCTTTAGAGTGAAACAAACGATGAATTTAAACATGAAAAAGGGTAAGCCAATGCTAGTAGTCGTTTCGTATTTTAAAGAAAAGAAGTTTGAAGTAAAAAATAATGTCTTATTCCCTTTCCACAGCATTTAAATACTGGAAGAAGTACAATTTTCGCATCGAAAAGGCTTGCCGACACCGTCAGAGGTATGTACCAGCAAATATCTGATAAGTATACCAGCGTTCCAGTTCTGGTGTCGGTATATCCTGCAGACCTTCGCATAATATTTACTGTAAAGTTGTGAAAGTACTACATTTAAGATCCATGCAAGTCTTGCTTGTATCGAGTCTTGTATTATTCCTTTTATCCGTATCGTATCCATTTTAATAGCCTGGGGATTCACCACCCCAGTTTATCCAGCTTTTTTTTCTTCTTCACTGCTTTCCATTTCACAAAGAGCTACCTACCGAAGTCATGTTGAGTGCCGGTTCGTTGAAAGGCGTCAGCTTTTGGATGACATCGAACTGCTTGCACTGGGCCGACCGTACGCCCTGCGAGTTGATGACGGTAATGGTTTCTGCCTCGCTCTTGGTGAACAGCATATACTCTTCCAGCGGTTTCATCGTTTCATTATTGACCTGGATGAAGATATCTATCGATGTGCAGCAAAAAAAAAAAAAACATAAAAACCGCCAGATACGCCCAGAAGGATTAGTGGTGGCACACACAGGAGGGGAATTGCAATTTTCCATGCCGAATACTCACTCGAAAGGCAACCGTCGTAGCTTTTGTACACGGCAAACCGTGGATCGGTCGTATTAACGCCCCCGATCTGGACGTGATTGGCGCCCGGGTCCGATACCGGTACCAGCGGCTTATTCGGTACCGCCTTGATCGGTATCTGCGCCCGGTCGACGAGCAGTGACGTATCGTCACCGTGCCGCGTGTAGAACACCGAATGGCGCGCATCGTCCATAAAGTTACCCTCGATGCGGGCTGCGTATGCTGTCCCATCCCGGTCCTCCTCAATGTACAGATGGTTTTCCGCAGTAATGGCCACCATCAGGTAGTAGCTACGGTCGTTGCGTGACTGCAGCAACAGCATCACTCGATTCGCCCGCCGCATATCGTGGCTGGAGAAGGCAAGCTGTAACCGCACCGAGCTAACTGTGTCGGCAAGGGCTAGCCGACGCAATAGTGTCGCCTCCCCACTGAAGCTGGCACCCTTTTCCTCCGAGCAGAACTCACCGAGAAAGCTGGTATGCTCACAGTTGCAGGTGCTTTCCTGCCGCACAAAGTTCTCCGTACAGATGCCACCGTTTTTGCACGGCTCGGCATCACACTTCATCTGGCAGCCGTTCAGAACGCCCTCGGTAACTGTGGTGGGAGAGAGGGGGTGAGGAATGAGTGACGTGTGAGTTGACTTTTGGGGAGTTTTCTCCCAACCTCCCGGAACAGATAAAATGTCACGTGTGTATAGGAGAGAATAAATTGGCATTTTGTGGAAGGATAGAGCACGCGCGGTGAAAATGATCAAATTTCATAACACATAAGCTCTTCAGAATGATTTCATTTTCAAGCGTAAATTAAAGCTTCTATCATTTAGACATGTTGTCCTTTGATTCAGTGATAAAGAACTTGATTTGGATGGACAAAAATGTTAGTTTTTTCTTAGTTTTGTTTCTAGTATTGTTAGCTTTTGCATTAACTTGTAGAATAGTTTAAATTTGTTTCCTGTTTTTTCTTTACAATATTACCTGCATTTTATCACAAAGTTGTTGTTGGTCTGGCAAATTATTGAAGATTTTGCTAATTGTTAAGAACTCACCGTGGGCATTGTTCTGTGTGGCCATCTCACGAAGTGATATAAGATTTTCTCCAATTTTAAGTCCCCTAATGCAACCAATATACCCTTCCAGCTCCGCCGTATCTTGATTGGGGCGCAGCAAGTTAGCCGGATCGTAGCCACCGATGTTAAACTGGAAGTACTCGGTCGGTGGTGCCGGTGGTCGATGTGGCGATAGTACCTCTGTAAAGTCACAATTCACACAAATTAATAAGTCAATTCTTAATCTAATACCTCAAAAACTCATTTTTATTCCCTACCAAGCTCCGGGTTGTTCCACGGTTTGTTGGAGTACTCGTCGAGCAGCAGGAATCCACGCTCCACCGTAACGTTTTTCTCATTCACGTACAACGTTGTGTTCGTTTCCGTGCGTATAACGCCCACCTGTATGCTTCTCGCATTGTTCAACTCACTATGTTCAATGGTTACATTCACGATATCACTACCATAGTTGTACAGATACACCACCTCACTCTGGTCGGTCAGGTAAAGATGGATAAAGTTATTATAATGATCGTTTGCGTACAGTACAAACGCGTGCCGATCGTAGGTGCGAAGGTTTACCAGCAGCGAAGAGTTTAAGATCGCACGTAACTTTTCCCTTTCATCACGCACATCCTCTGGATCGGACAGATAGTTACGCTTCAGATACGACTCACGGCTGGTGAACGTTAGTGCATCTTCGTTTATGTCTGCGAACAATGTAAGGGCAATGTTTAAAGCGTATTGCAGCGTTGAATATTTTACCCTCTGCTACTTACTTGTCTCACAGTGCTGGCCAAGATGGGCCCACCGATTCTGGCAGACGCACTCGAACGTACTCCAAAGCTCCCGACAGTAGGCACCGTTCTTGCAGGGGTTCGGCACACAGGACGGTTTGCAGTCTTTAATGATTTCCGATAGGTGCACCGACATGAAACTGTAGATGTCAAGAATCTCACCATTTACGACCAAACCACGGAAGCAACCGATAAGTCCCTGCTTCACCGTGTACTTTTTAGAGATTTCGCTGGGAAAGAATAAAAATATTTATTTTCATTTTTTTTTTTACTAATTTCAAGGTTTTCTTAAACTTGTTTTTCAATTTGAAATCATGGTCAGCTATTAGCACAAAATTAAAGGACACTGAGAAATGTTTTAATTATACAGTTGGAAATTAAAAAGATTAGTTTGTAAAAGTATAACATATTCTAATTGGAATTCTGTTACGTTAGATTTTCGTCAGTGATAGGTTTTTTTCGACATAGTTTTGACCAGACCTGATAAATTCAATTTTAATTTTAGACCATTTATGTGAAAAAAAAAATACTGAAAACATTCTTCCCCGGTTATATTATTTTTTAAAAACAAATTTATCTGCTTTAGTACTTACATGGGTGCTCCTCCAATAAACATGCTGCCCTCAAACGGTCCAAACTCTTCCTCCGGCTGCAGATCTACCATGCGCGTATCGGTGTTGATCATAAACCGCACGTGATGCTCGTTGTAATCGATCCAGATCTTGTGCCATTCGCCACCGTTAAGCTTCCGGTTCGTGTCAATTACCAACGTTTTCGGTGTGCCAGTGTTGAGCGTAAAGTTAAACGTTAGCTGATAGTCCCCGGTCAGTGCTACCATGAAGGATGGATAGTTGGAGCGTATCGGTGGTTGAAAGAGCAGTATAGCCTTTTCACCGGTCGTGCGGAACGAGAACGCAATGTCACCTTTGCGCCATCCGGGCACCTCAATGTACGACTGGGAGGTGGTAAATGTGACGACATACTTTTGTGTATCTAAGGTGTGAAGGAAGACATTGATTAGTAATGAAATTAAGTGTTTTTATACACAATATCTCTCACTTGTTTCCACACATTCCAGCGGTCCGAGTGTGACCCGTCCCTGGGACTCCTCGTCGAGGTTTTTCTGCTGCAGGAAGTACATCTGCGTAATGCCGAGATTCGGTGGCTCCTTGTAATATCCTTCGTCCGACAGCCAGCGGTTCAGGTTTGCATCGCAATTGCACGAATGATTGATATCTTCACAGCTTTTCCCGATCGCACACGGGCACGTTCCTCTGCAAGGGAGATGACACTTTTAATGTCATTTACTTTGAAGATTCAAGTATCCCTGTATACCTTTTAACCTCTCCAAGCGAATCTACCGTGTTGTTATTGCTGGATGATTTAAACCAGGTAGACGAATGCAACTCCAACGGAGCTTTAATGCAATCATACTTGATGTACTGCGTACAGTACAGTGAGTGTGAGATAAGTTCTTGCAACATTTCCGCACTAAACTCACGGTACTGTATGTTGAAGCTAAAATCCTCATCCGTCGCCGAACGCACATCGACCTGCGACGGCAAATTGTGCTCCACGATCGTTTTCGTCGCGTTCGCCAAACTTTGAAAGTCACACTTTACCCTCGCCGGCGGAAACACCCCATTGCCGTCGATGTCGATCGAGTAGACGTCCGATTTGGAGTAGCCGAGCAGGGCCAGCTCCTCGCACGTCTTGCGAAACTTGGTAAAGTGACAGTTCTTACCGATGTATCCCGTGTCCTTGCAGTCGCAGATAATACCATCGTCCTTGACCGCACACTTGCCACCATGCTCGCACGTGTTGGGCTTTTTGCACGGATCCACGTACTTGCAGTTGTCGAGCGAAACGTCACCGACCACCCGCTCACTCTTCACCAGATAGCGCGGCTCAATTTCGACACCGTTGATTTTCAGATCCCGCAAACACCCGACCAGTCCGGAGGCGGCCGCTTTTAGGCTGCTGCCGATGATGAGCTTATCGCCAATGTTAAACGACAGGCCGTACATCTGCGTGACCGAGTGGCGATAGTCCACGACGAACTTGATGTCGGTTCCCTCGTACGTTAGCTGGATCGAATGCCACGAGGTTGGATTTTCGATGCGAATGTACGTGGTGTGGGTGACGTTGCTTTTCACGTCCGGGCAAAGGTCAAAGCTTAGCCGGTCCGTTGCCAAACGGAGCTGTGGGTAGGGATGTATTTTGGTGTATTATTTTTATGCTTCAAGACAAGTGGAAAGTGACTTAATTAATACTTTGATTTTAGTTTTATATTCAAAACAAACCCGTACAAGCAAACCTTCAATATTGGAGTGCAAAATCAGTGTCATCTTTGACACCAAATTTAACCGGAAAGGGCGTTAGTAACACGATAACATGGTGGATATTAAAAAACTTTACCAAAACCCTTAAAATCATAACACCACACTCATTTCGGCATCCGAAAGGTTTCGGTTACCACCTACGAAGCGAGAAGGAAAGGTTACACCATTTTTCGGCCGGATGGTTTTGTGGGTGGTGGTATAAAAATATATGCATATATCCGTAGGAACATTTTGCAACCCTCCGAGACGTTCAATTCTTGGTAGTGTCATGTGCTGGCGGAAGCCCCAAACAGCAAACGACCCCCAATAGGCCTCCCCTGCATCGGTATGCGAGATTATCACATAAAATCACGTGTGAGTGTGATGTGATCATCTTACCACAATCACCACAAAGTTTGCTTCCTTTCCATTGGTGGTAGGGTAGGTGGATTTCTGCTTTGCCGACACTTGGTTTTACCAATGGGTGGACAGATTTTCCATTATCTTCCAATTGTTACCCCACATGGAGTTTGCAATTTGTGTGTGATTCCTTCCAGGGAAGCCGACGAGAACCTTAAATTCCGGGGGTTTTCCCTTACGTGCTGAAGCTTTTTGGTACATTATTTTATGATTTTACAGGGTTTTCCAGCGTTCCAAAGCAGCACCATTTATCGAGCAATTTTTTTCGACAGCTGTCGCAATTATTGTTGCAATGTAAATAAAATACAAGACAGCAGGTCGAAAAACGTCACTTGCGCAATGAATTATTACACTTGGTTTGGAAAGTGACTCGAAAAACCCTGTAAAATTGGTGTTGTTGCATATGTTAAATTTCGTTCAATTTCTTTCAAATTGTGTATCTTTCGTGTGTGGGTGTGTGGAATTTTGCTTTCTGAAAAAAAAGCTTACCTCCCAGAATCCGTTGCCCTCGCTCGTTTTCACCTCACTGTACGCGAGGACGGCCGTCGCCTTGCTGCTCTTAAAGTCAAACTTTAGCGACAGCGTGTCCTGATTGTTCATCGGCCACCAGATGTGTGACTTGGCGTACGAGAAGGTAATTGGAATCACCTCCACATTCGCTTCGTAAAACTCTTCCTGCAGCACACCGATGTAGTGCACCTTCGGGTTACCCTTCTTCAACTCGAACAGTACCGACACATCGTTGTAGAAGACGTACTTAAGCGAACCGACGAAATTGTTGCTCGATGCCAGTCCCTTCCGTTTGCTAAGGTTCGGTCCACCGCCGAAATAAATTTCCGGATCGAACAGCAGATTGTGGATCGGTCCGAGCAGGTCCAGTATGCGTACGTGATCGTCCAAAATTGCAATCACCTTGTCGTGCTCGTGCAGTATGGTAAGATTGTGCCAGTAGTGCCGGGTAAGGTCTTGACCGAGCGTTGCACTCATCACACCATCACCGAAGTCCATCTCAATGTACGCCGAATGGTTCTTGATCGAGGCGGCAATGTACTGCGGCTTGAGGGATTCACCGCTTGCGTAGAAGAGGGCCGAATCGTCATAGTTGGTTTTGAACATCATGCTGATACGCGTAATGGGCGAGTGGACCCGATCCTTCCAGTCGTAGATGCGATAGGAAACATAGCTGGAACCTCGCAGCGTTAATACAGTTGCAGCTAAAGAGGTACAAAAAAAAAAAAAAAAACAGTAGCGTGTATGTGTCTAAGTGTACTTGTGAACTTGACAGTGAAACACCGCGATACTCACTGTAGATGTCACAGTGTTCACCTTCGTACTTGGTACCGAAGCAATCGCACGATATGTCATAGTAGTGATTAATGCATCGCGAACCGGTAAAGCAGAGATTCTGCCGCGAGTGGCACTTGTTCCGGCAGCCTTCCTTGACGTTCTCGTGCTTGGTAGCGATCAGGGGTGTGATTGGGAGCAGGTCCGATGCTGCCTTGCCCGAGCTAAGCACCACGTTCCGTATGCAGCCGACAAATGACTCAATTATGTATTTCACACCGTGTAGCTTCTCCTCCGAGCTGAGTCCTGTGAATGGTAGGGGAGGAAAAAGATGATGGGTCACTTGCTTGAGTGTACCGAGTTTCTTATCGTGACAGCTGCGGGTTAATAGACATAGTGGTTGTTAGGAAAGGCGCTTGTGTTGCCATGGATGATAAATAGATTTAGGTGTCAAAAGTTCAATTTCTGGAAGTTTACTAAATGAAGAATCACGCAGAAATCAATTCATGTAGAAGGACTTAAAACATTCTGAACCATTTGTATTCCATCGTTAGTGTACTCCAAACCGTTTGATCTGGTACACTAATGAATTTCAAGCAGTATTAACATTTTTCGTTGCAAATGGAAACACTCTCCCTCGTGAGCCGGTACATTGCCCAAATCCCTGTTTCTCCGCAAGTCAGTCACGCATTAAAATTCGGGAAGTGGAAAAACATCCTTCAATTGACAAATCGGCTGCTTACCGACCCAAACCGGAACCGTCGAAATAAATAAGGCAATTCAGGCGTTCTGCAGCACTTTCGCAATTCACACACGAGCGCACCCTAAACACATCATTACACAAGCCACAAATCATTTGTACACTATGGCGCAATGGTCCCCAGTCCCCCTTCGCTAGTGTTGGTGCGCGTTTGTAGAATGTCGGTCGGTTCTAGTTCCTTTCCCCATATCCTAATCACAACTCATTTATCGTTTTGGTGCGTGAAAATCGTATCAGTGTTGTTGATGTTGCTCAGTCGATATTGGTCGACACAGTTTTGTGTCGAAATACATATCCAAACGGGCGTCCCCAATGCCAGGATGATTTTCATCGGCACCCATAACACAACATAACCGTCACCATCAATCTTATCGAAGATTAAGGACGCTTTACTCGGGAAAAGTCCCATCTCGGCAGCTTTGCCGTGTGTTTCCGCTACCGGATGACAAGGTTGTTTTGAGAGGTAAACCCTTGTACTGCACAACGAGCTTCCGGCCTTCCTTTCTCAGCAGCTGAAGTGGGTAGAGTGGGGTAGAGAAACGAAGTTGCGACTTTGCAATAGGCTTATCCGATTGCGAGAAGTAAAAGTGGGGCGATGCGAAGGAAAAACGTTCCGGCTGAGATGGATGAGCCGATGAAGGTTGTCGAGCATGCTAACGGCTTTTCGGAACTGGCGAGCTGGTGTGCGTTGCAGATGGGTTTTACCCAAGGTAAGACGTTGGGTGGGTATTTTCCGGCAGTCTTGTTTGAGGAAAGCAAAAAGAAATATTGTTCTTCTTAAAGGGAGGACGTGTATTGGGTTGTCTTGCATGAATCTCAGACGACGATTTGGGCTAAATGAAAAATGTAGTTAAAAGCAACGGAAGAAGAAAAGCTACTTTCTTTTGTGGGACGGTGTGTAATGTGTATTTTCAAAATACATAATATAAGCTAGTAAACAAAAACTAAAACGAGATCAGAAAAATAACCAATATTTTTTGAGGAACTTGCCCGTAAACCAAACTGCAATCAACGTTAGTATGTTGAATTTGCATACATTTCGGCGTTTAGTAGATTCATTCAATGCCGTTCGTAATTACATCTATATTGCATACATTTGGGGGTTTAACGCTTTAATACAGTCGTTGTCGTTAATTTTTGTTAACTTTTGTTAATAACTAATTCGCCAAATTTTGTTTCTAAGGCTCCGATTTGTTACAGAGTGTCACGATAAAATACTAAATT
>KB681791.1:0-16317 GCA_000349165.1 Anopheles christyi | reverse complement strand
AATGTCGTTATCCGAAGTTACGACAGTTCCAAGATAGTAGAACTATCAACCACCTCGAGGTTGTCGGCGTCAACTAATACGGGTCTTATGAGATTGAATTTTGGTAGATCCCGTTCTCAGATACGCTCCTGAGACATGTATTCTGGATACTGATCAAGAAGCAGCTACTCACAAGAATGACTAACTCAGGTCATGTGTGGAAGAAAATTGTAGGAGCCAACACAGAGTTTCTCATGAATTTTTCACATATATAGTTGAAATAATTCCTTTTTTTTCCTAAGCCAATAGGCATAAATAAATACGTGCAAAATTGTAAAAAAAAACCTTGGGAAATTGTACAAAAAACCAGCAGTAAACGCTGCATAATGACGAATTGTTAGATGATCTCACTTTTGTGCAGCCCATCAAGTCCTTTTATATCCTTCAGATTTAAGTGACTTAAAATTAGTGACGATGGATTTGAACAGGTTACAGCTTTATCATCAGATAGTACACATAACTATTGTTAAACAAAGTTTGAGGAATGTAAAACTTGTGACAAAACGCAATGATAGAAATCGTCATACGAGCCGGCGAAAAATCAGATGAGCAAACAACCGGATCGATCCGGTCGAATTGGAATGGAATGCGGTTAACACACTTATCAATTGGACGGAATGTACCAGTTGAAGTTGAGATTGGGTAATGGTTATCATTGAAACGCACAATGGTCGTGCTGTTGCTCCATACCAGATGCCCCCGGATCACAGTTGTAAGAATATGTTATCTTCTATACGGCAGGTCATTTGTGAACCAATGTTGCCAGGGGAATAAAAAATGGCACACAGTCAATACACATACCATGGGACGGGTCTCGATAAATAAGGCAATAAAAATGCAAAAATGCATGCTTGTAGTTTTGTTTCATCAATATTTTCTATACAAATTGTAACCCAATTTGGTGAGATGTTTGCAGTCGATGCGTCATCACCCCTTCACGCGCCTAATTTTGTGCTGTGTAATGCTGTGCGAAGTGGAAGAATCTTGTTATAGATAGGAATTCCCCATTCGTTCGATCAGAGTCAGACACAACCAGCACCAAGGTATGGGTAACATTTGCATACCCACACTGCTTCTCCGTCTATCGCTAATATTCGCCGATGACAGGGCGGAAAGTAAGCACCGAGGAGTGACTTCGCTGTGGTCTGCTGCTAAGATAAGATACTTAAAGGAGTATGCGCACGCCGATTGGTCGACGCTGTCTCCGTCGTAATCTTTCTATTATTGACATTCTTTTGAGGGTGTATATAAGAAAGTGAACAAGTTTAGATGGGAGTGCATTTGATGGGTCGTTACATTCGTGTAAGGTGTGATTTAATGGAGAATTAATCATGAAGTTTGTTTTGAACAGTGTTGTGATCTTTCTGGCAGCCGTGTTCGCATTGGGTAAGTGTTTACATTATTTTATGTTAATAAAACGATTTAAAAAAACATTCGTTTTTTCCATTTTTCAGCCCATGGGAACGAAATCCGATGCTATTTGTGTGCTGATTGCAATAAAGAAGTGCCACAGATCGTAAAGTGCAATGCCAAAAATGGGCTGGATCTGAACGCATTTAGCTACAACCCGACCTACCCCGTGTTGACACCGTCCACCCCTTACTGGAACGCAAATCCCTGGGATCCAATGTTAACCCCGCCGACGTACCCGCCACTTGGCAATCAAAACAACAATCCGTGGAATCCGTTGCTAACGCCGCCACCGCTCGTAGGAGGCAACAATGGAGACGCCTGGTACCCGGGATATCCGATCATAACACCGCCACCCTTGAACGGTGGTGGTAATCAGCTGTATCCCTGGGATCCCCTACTGACGCCACCCCCTCTTGTAGGCGGGGGCAGTACGGCATGGTACCCGGGTAATCCTATCCTTACGCCACCGACCACCTACTATCCGTTCGGAAAGGTAAAGCGCCAGCTCAAGGGTCAGAAGCGTTTCGTCTGCGCAACGATCCAGAGCAAAGGTATGTTTTATGAAGAGAAAACAGAGTAAGAATGGTTTTATTTTGACCATGTGGATGTGCTTCGTGGTTTTAGGAAAGGATCTACGTGCGGACATCGTACATCGGCGTGGATGTGCCGAGATTGAAGGATACGCTGTTGGTGTATGCGACCAGGGACAGATACCGGTGATGGAGGGTGGGATTGCTAGTTGCAAGGTGTGTGGACACTCGCTGTGCAATGAATAATTTGTGATGGTAGGTAGTGAAGGACGCGCTGTGATTTTTATGAGCGATTCATGCATATGAAGGCTTAATATTTGTTACTAATAATATTAATTCATTTGAATAAAAGCATCAATTTAGAAATTGTGTTCTATAAACCTATAGAGAAACAGAGCAAGGGTTGATAAGAGTACTTAAAAAAATTGGTTATTCGTAATAAGGTCTGACCAATACCTAAAAGAACCAATGCAAACCGATGTCTGTTGTGGATAACGTATTTAGATAATTTCATTTAATGGAGAGTGCGGTAAAACGCAATAATAAACATAACAATATTCATACAAACGTAAACGTCGAAGATTTGGTATTAATTGTCCAAGTAAAACTTTTTCCCGTCTTTGGCTACTGTTGAAGTCTTTGGGGACAGTCCACTTGGAAATTTGAAAACCAATTTAAGCTTTCAATTGGATTGCCTACATTTAGGCGTTTTGTATGTGTATAGTTCATTGTGCAATCTGTCCGCTAACTGTTATACTGATATTTATTTAAATTTCCTATATGGCTGTAGAAGACAATTTGCACTCAGCAATAAAATTCTAGTAATTTTATAAATTTCAAATAATTTTTATCCAAACATTTGTATATTTTAAACAAATTTAATGAATGAGCTTTTACATTACAGAATAGTGTTTTATAATTTCGAATTAAATAATTCTTGATAAAGTTATAGTAGCAGTTTAACTTGAAGGATTCTTGAAGTTATTGTAGCACTTTGAACTCACTACAAATAAAACGCAATTACTAACATTAACGTATATTATACCTCGATAATTGTTACTTTGCACTTGATCCACCGTACACAATTCTAACGCTGAAGCGTAACCCCCATGCAGCTAATTACCAACTAACTATCGGAAGCCATCAATTTCCACCCGTCACACAGGTCGCACGCCCGTATAATCGGTATGATTAATCAAATGGTGCGCGAGAAAAACCTGTACCCCGTACGCGTATCGCGTTCCAATCTATCACCGCCACCAGGCTGACAGGTGTAAACAGCTCCAACATCACCAGGCACACTGCAACGAGGGGGAGCAACCGATGAACATAATTACAAGCCTTTTTTTGGGCAAAGCTTACAGATGTGTCATGTACACACGTGTAGGGAGATGTCGCGAAAACGGGCCGATTGGATTTTGTTTTGCGTTTTGCGCGAGTGCGAGGAAGTAGCGGATTGGCGTGTGCAACATAATGTGCGCACTTGCTGATCCACCATTGGGCTGGAAGATATTATCGCAAACCCCCGCAGTCTCAGCCCCGTAGTGCTTAAACTGGGTGGATATCTTATCGGAACAGATTAGCTAGCTCTGGATGGTAGGTTTAATGGTTTTTGGAGCGAGTAGAAGCCCCAGACATCCCTCCAAACATTATAGATAAATTGTCCACAGTTTAGATAAACATTAAGCTGACATCATTATAATGAGCGTCCAGCGAAAGGTGCGAGGTGCTAATGTGTGCTAATGGAGGTACATTCTCATTACGATTAATCTGTCTTTTATTTGGCCGTCAAACTGCCCTTTGAAATTAACCTATTCACATAACCTAATCGGGCGTGTAGTCTGAAGTACTCCTGTGTGTTCCTTCCTGTGTGTTTCACCTGCGCCATATCGGCAAGATCGGACAACGCCAGCTGTCCGTGAGTAGTAACCTAGCCTAGAGTGGCTGCTGCTAGGTGGCTTGCGGGGGGTGGGGAGGGGGGCGGTTTGTAGTTATTGTTTCAGCACGATGGAAAGCAGTACAGCGATCAGGAGAGCGAAGAGGGATACTCGTAGACCGGTTGCACTATTACAACCTTCCCAGTCGCAGATCGTACACTCCGCCGGAGTAGTTCCACCGTTCACGGACAGGCAGGTGTCGGCTTGATTGCCTAGGTATGCAGCACATCCCCGACGGACAATGTTAGCTGGTTGGATGGGAAGATGAAAGTTGCGATTCAGTTAAGATAAGTTTCAATCGTGGACACTTTTTAAGGAAGTTCACTCACAATGTTCAATCCGGAAGCAACGATATCCGGTCGCTGTCTGGCGCTTTCGGCGACCGGGTAGTGGCGGTGGCGTAATGACCGGTGTGCTCGGTGTAGGAGGAGCCTCGGTCGAGGGTGCTACTGTCGTCGTTATCGGTTGACCGTTACCATCGCCCGTCGGAAGCGGTGGTGGCGTTAGGATCGTTGTATCGCCTCCCGTTGGTAGCTGCGTTGTGGTCGTTGAATCTGACAGTGGACATGCCTGGAGCTGGGCCGAGGTGCCCTCGAACGGATCGGGACAGTTTTCACACACATAGCACTGCAGTTGCCCTCGTGCTGCAGTTAAAGGAAAAGCCAAAATACAAAAATGCACACATTTCATTATACTGCTACTGTAACACCAAACAAGTCCACATTGAACACTTTATTGTCCTGCTTTTTGTTTTTGTTTATTTCATACCTTCATTCACTGTGAAAGCCACCAATAGCAGACATGTGGTTGCCAATTTTAGTTTCATGTTTAATAATGAGCTTTTATGGAAAATGTATTCCAATTTCACCTCTATCACAGAATAATTAGCTTCAGCAATCACCAACACACACACACACAGACACAATTAATCACACGCCGTAGAATCAAGGGCCGCACTGTACCAAGCAACAAGTAGTTCTACCACTATTCGATCGAGCTCACAAGAATTCGAGTACACAACTGAACCCGTGTGCCTGTCCGTGGCTGGGTTTTTATATTAGAACCTCCAGTAATCAGTATCATGCCGTTGGCACCATTACCTCCTGTACTTCCGCCCACCCTAATGTGGCCGCACAGTACGTACGTACGTGTTGGTGAGGAGAGCGCCCATAAGGCAGAACGATGGTTTTCTTATCGACCACTTATCGTACTAAATGGGTGAAAGGTATCCGAAAACTCTCCAAACCAACCCCTGCCGAACGATGCGGGTGCTGCTGTAACAAGTGGTACTCAATTAGCGGGTTTGGGTATGCGTCAAGGGGGGACATTTCGGACCAACACACACAAGCTGGATGACAAGTGTGTAATCTTCGCTTGCGTTAACGTCATATCGATTGATGATCGGAGGAATCGATCCGATAAGCAGAATGGAAGTTTAATTTGGTTCCTGCTGCACTTGGAAAATTGAGAAACTATCGGAATGTCCAGCACGATGCCTCATCTTTCGGCAAATTGGTCGAATGTCTTATGACGCACGGGGAAGATATTCTTTGCTTGAGCTACAAACATATATGACGTCTGTGCAGTAATGTTTTGTTTTTCTCTTACCAATGTACTCCTACCTACAAACAATGTAGTCCTACCTACAAACGTAGCCTAAAACGGACGGACAACAAGCGGTGTGTCTCCAATAACGTCCATGCATGCATGAAACATGACCGACGTCTAATCAACACGCACATTAATGGAAAACAACGAGTACAAGGTTGACGTCCATTTCGTCGCCCGACGCCCAATGTTCCTGTACCACCGGGTCGCTTCTAGTGCGATAATGTGCGTAAGTACCCTCCCCATTCCCGCCACTACAGCATCTTTAGCATTCACAACTAGTTCAATGAGTTCCCTCCCGTTCCCTACGTCCATTGTTGTTTGGTCACCCGAATATAGCCGACAAGTGTCAACATCGGCAACTTGTTGCGAGAATTACACTGTACTTGGATATGTTTCAGTGCATGCTCATTGCACCCACCGAACAGTGTCGAAGAAAGCAAAACCGGTTAATGAGGAAGATCACCAACAAGACAGAGTTTTTGTTTCGTCTTTAACCCAAATCGAGACAACTCCAACTATTATTAATTATTTATGTTACAAGGTTGAACGCAGGCTCATTTATTAATGCGTCATTTTGTGGTCGACCTTGGATGGGAAAGGTAGGAGGAAAACAAAACGCAGCAGAAGCAACTCAGCAAAACAAACCATTTTTTGATTGTTGTTAGGGGTCATTTATTTTCCTCTCAATTAAGGTGTTCGGTGTGTCACTGAATTTTCCTTACAGTTTTTCAGTGCATGTTTTGGTTTGTTTATTGCCGTAAACTGTATGTGTTTGAGATGCTACTTTATTGGATTCTTTTTTCTTCTAAATTTGCATGTTTACCATATTGGGTTGATGGTTTAGTTGAGTTTTTAAAAAAATCTACCAATTCTATTACATCTAGTAGGTTAGTTAGTATGTCGTTTGATAAAACAGTGGTGTATGTGTGTGTTTTATATTCCATTTTAAAACAATCAGCTAAATTAAATTAATTTCGAAGTAAATCGTTTCACCTAACGTTACAGAGAATTGGATAAAACATGTTTATGTACACAGTAACGAATGTTTTAACCGAATGCGTGAAGCGTTTCTTTTCGCACAGTAGTACGTTTTTAATTAGTATAATTTTGCAGATAAAACAAATCCATTTAATCGAAACGTTTGAGTTTATAGATACGTGTATTGCTTTATAAAACAATTGTGTTACGAGAGAAACATTCCTCACCAGCTGGTGACCAGTAATGGTCAATTTCAAACTTAACATTTTATTATTTAAAACAAAAACACAGACATCACACAGCACAACGTAGCTCGTGTTGTTGCTATCGTTACCAGCTGGCTGGTGTTTAAGCGACTTTGCGCCATTACAATTACTTCTACCATGATCATGATCGTGTCTACAGGTGGATTCATTAGGAAACATTACAACACGTGTTTGCTAAAATATGTGCTTTCGTGTTGATTACTTTATTTTTTGTTTTGGTTTATTCACGACCCTTGTTCAAGGGACGGGAGAACCATTCCTAGCTCCGCGTAGGCTCACGCTAGATTTAATGCCTAATATTTATTGTGCCAAACAACAAACGAAAATGCAGCCAAAGGTTCTGCAATGATTCTAGCTCCCTCCTGTTTTTTGAACCACCCTCCTTACAGTACTATCTTTTCCTTTGAACGAACTATACGTTTTACTGCTAGCAGGGCGGTAGTGTGTTATGTGTTTATTACTAAGAGAATGACAATTGCTGTGTTTCTTGTGCAGTAAGCGACATTTTTAAAGCGCATGCCATAGTATATGCTAGATAGGTTTTTCACGTTTAGAAAAATCTACAACGAGCATTTTCCACGTTAGCGACGTAACACCTTCTAAACGTTGCTGAGCTACCTCAAATGTGTTTGACTTTACTTCTAGTCAAAAATGTACGACAATCTTAACTTATGCTTCCCAGCAAGTTGTGTGTATTTTTTATAGTTTGTTTAATCGAATGAAGGCATATGCGTGAATTTGATCTTGGGGCTGTATTCCAATAGTTTACTATTTTGTTGTTATTAACTTTTTCCCTTTGTTTTAGCGAATTTAAAGATCTTAAACTTAGCCTTTACTTATCAACACTACTACACTGAGCCTGCTATCCCTATGGTTTCGTGCAATTGAGTGCCCCATGAGTGCCCTTCCCTACTATTTCGTTATCGTATTTCGCTGCGGTTTATCATCATGCTAATAGTTTGCCAGCTACGGCAGTAGCTGTTATGTTGTTCATAACCTTTATCTACTCAATCACTAGCGTTGTCTCCCGAAACAGAGATAAAAAAATAAAACCAAAATCGATCATATTACACTGTGCGTGACTCACGCTTGTTTTATCATAATAAGCGATTTCGCCCTTTCGACCACTTGGCGACCGTTTAACCGAGTGACTCACGGGCTAAGGCATGGATGATTACTGGCGAGTTATTAATTTAGAACCGATTAAGCGCACGAAGAGGGAGAGTGGGGGGAGCCTATGTTTAGAGGTTCCTTATGGACAGATTAGTGTGTACGAAATTTCCTCCTCCTTTATCATGGTGTGTGTGTGTGTGTGTTTTTTTTGTTTGTTTTCGTGTTTGCATATTCCACGCGTGCATAAATGCCAGTTGATTTTCGCTTTGAAGTCAATCAATCATATGTACAGGTTATTTATGTTTGTTTATGTACTGTCCCACAATGGACAGAGTTGCTGAATGAAGGACGTGTTTAATACACCCCGAGACAAGCTGAGTACGTTTTACAGGAACTGCCGGCGGGCGGTGAATCCGATCAGTGCCAGTGCACTTCCTGCGAGTAGCCAAATCGTCGTCAATCGGGTTGCACCGTTGCACGCATCATCCTTGCAGATCGAACACGACTCAATCTTGACGCCACGCTGTAGCTTCGCCTTGCCGTACGCAATCTGGCACGGATCGGTTTTGCCACCATCCAGCTGACAGCCCCGGTACGTCATCGTATCACCATTTTCTGTCGAGTGGAAAGAAAAAGTAATGTCAGATATTGTTGGATTAGGGGAAATTTTGAATGCTACTACTATCCTCTTACCGTTGGATGCGACGATTTTCTGGCACACCATCGGGACAGTAATTTCCGTACCGCCAAAGTACTCGATGCGTGTCAGGTCCGCGAGCCAATTACCGGTGGTGGCGGCCATTTTGCTCGGTGTGCACGTCTTGAATGGAGAAGCAAGGTAAAACAATACAAACAAATGTTATATGTCAACTGTCAGGTTGCTGCAAATATACTGGAATATAATAATAACTGCCATCTAGTAGGCATCGAATTCTTTCCGTAATGGGTGAATTGCAAAGTTTTTGTTTGATAAGGAGTGCTCAAATAGAAATTGTTGTTGTAGTGACTAGTTAACAACATTTATCTCAACATTTCGCTTAATCTATTTTTTCGAAGTGACTAGCTGTACCAAAAACCAACGGCAGAAGTGAATCACACCGACACGCTGAATTCACGTGCGTGACACAACACATTATCGTTCAATAATGGTATGAAGGACAATCATTATTTAACTTCAAGCTCAAGCTCAAGAATATATTCTGCAAATCCTAGGTAAAAGTAAGGATGTATCGCTCCTATTCTCACAGGATAATAAATAAATGGTCTGCCCGGTTTTGCAATCGTACAGTTGGAAAAGGAAGAACCGCCATTGGTGCGTCTGGCTGTTGATATCTTTCGGTGAAGCCACAAATTCAATTTCTCTGCACCAGTGACGGCTTAATTGCTGATAAATATTGGAGTACACAAAAGCACAATCCGCGCTTTGCCCACTATGTGTCTTACCTCGGCGACGATGGCAGAGTTACGCTTCAGATCCATGCACTCCTCGTTGCTGGTTGAGTCACAATTGTAGCATTTGATGCAAAGCCCTGCAGTCCATCGTCCATGTTTCGAAGGAGGCAAACGTGGCATATGTAACGAGAAAAGAAATGGATGGTTTAATGTACCAGGTAAGACTTCTGTGGAGCAGCTTTTACTACTTCCTGTACACGTTTCAATGTATCACATTTAAAGTCATTTGAAATGTAAGTTTGCAAAGATCTCGGAGGACTGTTCAACCAAGCGACATTGTAATATTGTTAAAACACTAGTGTAAATTAGCTGTCTCTAAGCTTACACCATGCTCTTATAAAAGTAGTGACAGTGAAAAAAAAACAATCTAACAATCCATTTGCTACATCATCTAAAATCTTCCCCGTTTTTGTTTTTTTAGTAAAAAGACAACTTAAACGCTCAGGTCCGTTTTCGGTTTGATTGTTTACCAGCAAGATGGGAGTGTCGTCCAGGGCAACTAAGCACACACCACTTTACTTAGTTGCAAAACACGAAACACACCCAGACAGCCCATTAAGTTGTTCTTTTTCAGCTGGGTGCTGAAATTATGTTCCATTAGAGTTCTCTGCTGCTTCATCGTGGTTTTGCAACCTATCACACAGTAATGGAGTAATATTTCCCTCTTGATGTGCATGTACCATTTAAACGTGGCATTTAAAGCACCGTGTCGTAAAAGAAACTAACACACTTCATCATCGCAAGCCACTTTCTTTGGATACGCAACAAGAAGAAACATAATAAACAGTAGAAGAAAGGAGAGAGACAAAATACACCCTACACGAGGCTTGCAATGCAACGGACTAGACGAGTGAACCTCTTTTCCGATGGAGACGCATGGTCACGGACTGCAAGTCGTGTGCAGCGAGCGTAACACAATTTTCCCATTCCACCTTTTGGTTGGATCGGCACATAAATACAAATTAGTTTTTCCCTTTCCCACATCCACCCACCCAGTTTTCCCCAGCAATATAACGATGGTTTTGCTGGCACAGGTGCATACAATCGAGGTGCATAACAATGTGTAAGCGCAGCGCAACACACATAAAACCCAAACACTTCAGAACAACCTGTTTCGGGATGGTCGAGAGACGCTCAAAAAAAATTGACTCTGTGAAAGTTTCTCTCTTGCGATGGTTTCAAGGAGTAAACACGTTTGGGGTTTCGGCACGTGTTACTTGCCCAAAGACGATATAAAGATCGTGCCTCTTTACCTCGCTACTTAGGAAGAAAGCCGCCCAGATCGCAAGATTACCTAATCGTTCACTTGGAACGGTTCATTAGTTTTGCTCTCTACGGCGATGAAAGCGGACTTGACTCAATTCTTCTTCTGGGTCCATCCTGTCAGCTGTCAGTTTCTGGTGAAGCGATGGCAGTATGTGATGGGAATTAGTTTTCGCTATCTTCATCTCCTTGCTTTGAGGTTGAAACTATAGTCGGCTTTATCTTCCAGCAGTCACCTTGCAAAATGCAGCATTACACTCGCACCTCATCGCCACTTAAACTAATCCAACCCAATCAGTCGGAGGCACGTACTGCGATGTTCGTAAAAGTAAAAAGGGGGTATGATAAAACTCGCGCTAAGATTTTCCCTGACACGGCCGGGAAAGAATTGACGGGAACCTAACGTGCTATGGTTTGGATGGTATGCTTCTTTTTCGCTGAAAGTTTTCCTGTTTTCCTCTGTTTTCCCACGGCTCGGCTAACAGGACGGAGGTTCTTATGATCATGTGTAAAGAGCTTTGTAGAATTGCTCTGGGATGTCTAGGAAAATGTGACGCGGGCGAATATGCGAAACTGCCTTCGAGGTTATTTGATGCATTCGCAGAATGATTGCAATTTTTAGCTGGGGTGGAAAATGCAATTTACTTGGGCAGCACTCCGGTTGATGGAATACATTCCTTTTTGCATTCGGTTTGTGTTCATCGCTGGGCAAATGAAGTTCAAATGTGATTGATTAATTTGTGGTATGGAAACTATTTTTTTACATAAGTGTTGATAGACATTTAACATACATTTACTTAAACTATGAAAGGTCTCCAATTCGAAGTAAAAAGTCCTTTAAAAGTCACATGAAAACATGTAAATTTTCAACGGAATGCTGAACATGTTCACGTGTGCAACATCATAAGAGAATTGTATAAATCAATCTTAAAACACGCGTCTTTACCTTTCTTCGACAAACCATAACGCAAACACATGATCCTTCTCTTTCTCTTCTAACCACCATTACCGTATCGCTGTAATGAAGTTCCGGTAATTGCCAAAGCCGAAACCACTCATCCTCGGGACTGGTACCAACCAACACGTACGTGACCACATCAAAGAGCGCACTCAAGGCCCACGCAGTGCAAAACATGAACCCTCAGGGACAGGATTGCATCACGTCGCTACATCACTCCGCAGATAATCCGTGCGTGAACCGACCCTTAGACCGCAAAACCAACCAACGGTCATTTTTCATCCAACCCACAACAAACAAAAAAACCATCGGTTGTTTATGAATCCGACTCAAAATTCAGTATCATCCGGCGTACGCTTGTTTTTTATTTTTATTTCTGCCACTCTGCGGTGACTTTATGCAACCATTATTTAGGATCAACGAACAAACCCCAAATGGTTGGGTTTGTATGCGATGAAAAGTGACTCACTGTAGCTCATTTTTCTTCCGATTATTCCGAGGCGGAAAATGAAGCGATACAGACAATGCGGTATGGTACGAAATATAAACCGTCGGCTTTCAGATAAATATGGCGACAGGTGTCACTCGATATTGCAAAAGTAAACGCACACTGTGTCTGTGATCCGTCTATGATCGATGGCTCATGGAGGAGGAGTGTGTAAAGAAAAAAGCGAAACCATTTCCAAATCACGTCTCTGTGCACAAACAGAAAAACAATTTGCTTCTTGGTTTTTAAAGTAGGTAAAGAAGTAAGTGTGAGTTCTATGGGCCAAAAATATCTTAAGCGTATTCTTGAATAGTCTTGCTTGTCTGTGTGTGCGTGTAGGGGATCTGGATGGGGAAGACTATGGACGTGAACCTGTCAATGGTACGTTGCAGCTAATTTCGAAACGTCCCAAAACCAACGCTCGACACTAATATCCAACTGGCATGACTCATTTGGAGAGCGATTCTAAAGAGCGCAATAATGTGGGAATGCACCTTTTAACATTTTGGGAGCTGACTGCACTGTCTCCCACCCGTTACGGACGAAACATTATGAAGCTCGTTTAGGCAGCTGTTTTAATATGTATTGGACAGTAGCCATTCAGTATAATAAAGATATAATTTTTGACTGTTGTCCCTTCCTCTCAATAGAAATAACGTACAATTTAAAGCAAGTTGTATATCCTTTTTCATTCCAGCAAACATATACTGACTCCGTGGGCTCTGTACATCTTTTGCTTACTGTCTTCCACTTACCAGTCTGCATCGATGCGGCGATCACACAAATTTGCATAAAAATCGAATAGAATTTGCTCATTTTGTCGGCCCGGGTTCTGTTTCAGGTCGTACTGCAAATGTAGTCGGCACCGGCTATTTCCGGTTCACTTGCCCGCTCGAGACACGTCGGCGTCGGCGTCAGTTGTTCAATTTCGTTTCCTTTTTTTGCTTGCTTCGGTTATTTCGCTGCTGCTGTTTTTCCTTATCGGAAAGCGATAAAACACCTTCGGAAACTGATCTCTAGTGATGTGGTTCGTTGTAAACACAGAAGCTATACGCTGTAATCCGTGGGTTGTTTCGTATTTATTGGCTCACTAATATTGTACACGATGCACCAGAAAGTAGAATGCAAAAAATAATAAGAATTAGATTTTTAATATAACTAATTCATTCACTTCACTTCTCTTTTTTGTTATAGCAGAATGTCCATTGGTTTTTCACTTGTTTCCATTCAACTGTAAAGTTGTAGCAACTGAACACCTTTCATCGGATAAGATCAACAATTTATCAGTTCGTTAACTGGTTTATTTTTATCAATTGATTGAACTGCTTTAAAAGATATTCATTACGTTCAAATTTTTGGAAAAAACCGTCACAAAACACAGAGCTAAAATTATGACTATCGTATCCTTCCTGTACCTTTTTATAGCTTGTAGATGGAAAATACTAGTTTAGTAACACAACTTTTCGAAACGGCGTTCGTTTTTATTTTCTGAAACCACAGAAAAGCACAGAAGCATAGGAGCACAGAGGGTTATGTAGAATGTAGAAGAGAGGAGAAGAAGGGAAAGATATTCACTAATCCCCGTGTTCCGGTCGATCTAACTGTGTGTTTCGCAACTGATCCGACACTACCGACTGACCGTTACAGACTGGAACAGGACAAATCCTCCCAAACGCGCTTTGTGGAAAGCGTCCTACAAACACGAAATACGAAGGGAATTTTCCGACTGCCGACACTGAGATCGTGATGCCGAGAATGGCCGAAGAGGAACGGTGTTGGCCGTTTGTGAGCGTACTAAGATGGACTATGGGGTCTCTCTCTCTCTCACTTGAGATGAATTTTGAAAGCGGACGGAAAACACGAACTGGTGTTTGCATGCACATTTTTTTCCGTTGGGCTTCAAACTCTAGGGCGGAAAGATGATCTTTAAAATGATGTTGAGCGATTGAGTGGAGGCGATTTTCTCGATCGACAATTGAAGCAATTAATTGTAGGACATGGTAAAAATTGGAATCATTCATAATGGTCCTTTGGTTGGTGGAAGCTAGAACAAAGTACCATTAAGAACTCAGAATTAAATGTGAAGTAGAGGTCATTGTTTAATTGTTGATAAGAGTGTAACAAAGTTTTTCTCACAATGAGTCTAGAATTGCCTGACTATTACTACGAGCAAAAGAATTTTCCCATTTGAATCATCCCTCCATATTCCGTCGTTTCGACTAAAATTGTCCCATAATCCGATTGCATCCAAAGCAAACTGCCTTCTTGTGAACGGTTGGCAATAATGGTAAGGATAAAAAAGTGGATAAATAAACAGGATCCCCTGGGGAAGCCATTTTTTGTTTCATTTTTTTGTCAGTGGTTGCATTTTTCTGATAGAATCGCTCATCTCTTGCTGGGCAGCGCGGCATCCACAACAATCCACTTGTAACACGAACGATCTTCCTTGCTTTTATTTTCCAATTTTTCTTTCTCATCCATTTTGAGCCGATTTCCCTCGGTTGCAAAATTTATAGCGAATGGATTGCTTTTTAATTTGAAACCATGGCGTTGTGTTGGGCTCCCGGCCATCAGCTGGAAGTGCTCCAGGGCTTCGAAGTTAATCCCAGCTAAGAACAACACTTGGAGCGGGTTCTGAGTATAACGGTACCCCCCTGGTTACGTAATGTGTATCGTTAGCGATATTACTTGCCAAAATAGCATGCAGTCCTAGAGAAGCAGGGATGACGCAATGGAGAGTGAGGCAAGTTTTAAGTTTTTGGAAAATTCTGAGGCTCCCCTTCAAATTGTGTTGAAATCCGGAACTGCTAGAGCGTTGATGACGCCGACGAGGATGATGATGGGGCTGATTTACGAGGCCTGTGGTCGGAACACAAGCTTGTAAAACGACGTGTTTTCGTGCTTCTGTTGGTTTCTGGATGGGCTGTTGGAGGGTAACAACAAGAGAAGAGTTTTTCCTGGGCACATTTGTTAGTTCGTGTGATGTTTATCAAGTCCCCGGTTGCTACGGAAAGTGGCCTCTTTTGCGCTCAACAGACAATCAACAGCTTAAGTAGGTGGAACTGTAGTGTGCTTTGAGTGGACGTATTTGTGTGAATGTGTATGCCGCTCTTTAGAACCCCGTTATCTGTGGGGCTGCTTTTAGTGAACATAGTGGAATACGTAGAACGGTGATGTGTTTTTAACCAGTTTAGAATGTGATTTACATGGATGATCTTCTTTTCCTCGAAAACATATTCAATTCGTTGCCCTCATTGTGCTTGTTATTGTTGTTGTGCCTTTCTATTGGAATTAAAAATGAGAAACAGATTTAAAAGAGACGTTCAGTAAGCTCAGTTTGTACAATGAAAAGAATTGCATACTTTTAGGCGTTTATTTATTTAAATATAAAATAAGAGAGTTATTTAACTTGACATTAGACAACTCTTCCCTTGTTACGGTTGTTAACACTACGTTTCTTTGCAGTTGGGCCATTCAGCTTTGCGATTGGTTGTCCGTAATCAATTTACTCATTCAAACCATATAAATATCAATTTAACTAACCGTACATCAACTACCATTTACACTGCTCGTTTCACCCACATCCCATCCCGCATCGCTTCCAACTCCACCCTATACGATAAGCCACAACAAAAGAGTGTTTCACCATTTTCCACACCTGATTGATGCTTGATTGCAGAAAATGAAGCAAAATGACCCAAAAACCCACACACACACTTCGATGGTGTAGTCACTCTGTAGGTATCGGAATCAGCTTTGACACACCCATTTCCCCACAGCCAGCTAAGGTTGAATAGGTGAGCGGTGTACGGGTAGCAGTTGAATATAGCCGAAGCACGTTTGCTTCCAGATAGTAGCGCCACACAGTGCATAATCGGAAATAATATCGCCAACACACTGGAATCATCCAGCTGTGGACAGGCGTAAGCCATGACAATTGCAAACCCTCCCATCCCTCCCCAGCAATGATGGAAGCATTGGTGGAAAATGACCATGGGTTGGATGGAGGGTGTTAGTCACTGCGCTACGCTCAATCAAAGTCAATGGGGTTTACTCGGTGCTAGATTTATGATTTTAATCACCTGATTGCGCGTACGAGCCTCATATCGAAAAGCCCACTAGACACACGCAAACACACACACACACACACACACACACACACACAAACACCCGTCTAATGAAAGGTTAAGGTTGTGCGTCCCATTACCCAAACAAGCCACATTTGGTGTGCCGTTAAATTGAATGAAATGATGTGGCGTGTATGGGAGCG
>KB681780.1:0-17091 GCA_000349165.1 Anopheles christyi | reverse complement strand
TACGGCACACTCCAACTGACCCCTCAGACTCTTCCAAGAGCCGGTTTAAAGGAGTTTTTTTTTTGGAGTACTGGAAGGTGAGTCGAGGATGAACAAGAGAGAGAGAGAGAGTGGGGAGAGGGAGAGAGAGAAAGAGAGCTCACAAGGAAGCCGTCCCCTGGTTGTCCCAGTTTGAATGGTGCGGAAATTGAACTGATTGACGATGCGCTCCAGCGCTTTGTTGCTAATGCACTACACTTTTTTTTTTTGTTTCGTTGTAATTTTAAACACTCTGTATTCAAGTTGTCGCCAGCATGAGAGAGAGAGCGTGAAGGGAGGGTAGATGTCTTCCTGATGACGCACCAAGGAAGGGACACTTTTATCAGTGCGTCACGCCAATCCCTGGGAAAAACTTGACTTGAAGATCCTCCGAAAATCCTTAGCAATTCCTCCCTAACCAGCCTATTGTTTCGCCTTTTTCCAATGTAACATCACTGCAGTGCCATTCGCCATACACTCAAAACACTCTCACTGTTGCCCGGTTTTTTTTTTCGTTTCCTTTTCTTCTAGCCGATAAGTAGAGGGAGGGAGCAGATGTCCAAATGGCGGGGGGTGGGTGAAGGAGCGGGAGCCTTTACCCGACAGACCAAATTGTAGGGGTGGTCCTCCTCCAGACGCTCGGTACTGTCCACTTGCCCACGTCGCACTGGGAACTGCAAGACACTCGGGCGCTCGTTTCGCTTACCAGCATTGCGTGTAATGCCTCCCAACGTTACCGCCCGTCGGCTGCATCGCTGCACAACAAAAAAAAATGCGGGGGGAGAGGGTGGCGTCCCGTACCCGTCACCACACACGCCTTTGACGGATGAATCACGGGGAATTCCTCGTTTCTGCCAAGTTGGGTTGGTATGTGTGTGTTTTTTTTTGTTTTAATTTTATTTGTTTGCTATGCTCCTCGAGATGTGGGGCGGCTTATGGGACCATCGAAACTGCAAACTCTACTATCACACGCACACACACACGCACACACCGGGAAACACGCGCGCACACGCACCTCACGGCTCTTTGTTGTGCGCACCCCCAGGGCGCGTCTGTTTTGCGAGTCGCAAAGCAAAGCAAATAGAGAGAGACAGCCAGAGCCAGTGCAAGCGAGAGAGATAGAGAGGGCGTCCTTCTTCTTTCTTTCTTTTTTGTTGTTTGCTGCTTCTTCTTTCACCTCACCGTTTTTCACGGCAATTCGTGCCGTTTTGCACGAACCGTTTGCCACTCCAGGACACCAATACTTTCCCAATTGCCGAAAGTCCTAAACACTTTCACGGGTGTCCCACACGCACGCACACATCCTTTGAAACGCAACACACTGCACTACACTGTCTGCCTGCCTAGGAGTGTATGGTTCCTGTCCTACTTTCCTTCAAACTGCGATGCGGTGACTGTGTGACTGTGACGAAGCTTTTCAATGTCCCAGCGAACACGAAACGGCCCGGGCCCCAGGGACGACCCAAAATGGTGTGCTTCTTGCCTAAACGCACGCACTAAACCTTCTGGCGGGCCAGCAAAAAGGAAAACGGCCCCGTTCGTGCACTACCTTTGGGGTTCTTTTTTGCCTTCTTTTACTAGTTTCACGCTCCGGTCACACCCTTGTTTTCTTTTTTCGTCATCCTCCGACGGCGAACGCTGGCTTGGGCCTGGGCCGAAGTTCAGGACTGTGGTTGGTGCTGCCTGCCCGTGCGCTAAGGATAACTCGAACGACGAGAGCGTTCACATTCAGAGAGCGTGTGCGTGTGCGTGCGAGAGAGAGAGAGAGGGAGTGCGAGAGCGTGTGCGGAGAGCAAACGGATGAAAACAAATTAAAGAGAGCGGAAGAGTGAGAGAGCGCGTTAGAAAGCACAGGATCGAACCCGGGAGATAAGGGAGTATATAGAGATGGTGTGACTCGCTGCATGCGAAAGTGAGACGGAAAGCGTAGCAGAAAAAAAGGTTGAAGGAAAAGGATGATGACAGGAATAGCGGGATGCCGTTGATTTTTTTACTCTATTAAATGTTTGCTTAGAAGCAAACTGTAAGGTAAAGGACCTTTCACACACATACACCTCACTCTCTCTCTCTCGCACACACACAAACCAATCGCACAGCTCTCTTTGAGGCTTGCTTCCCAGAACAGCACATGCTTTTCCTTCTCGGCAAATGTCTCTTCTGGAAAAGTTGGAAATCGGTTGGAAAAGCGAACACCCAGAGTTGCTCAACCCGCTGCTCCTGTACCATGGACACCCGATTATTCGGGGTGGACTTGTTTTTGCTGTATGCGTTTACGTTCTCCTAACCTCGAAGCCACACCTCGTAACTGTCACAATATTCAAATTCTATTCAGCCATCTGTATTTTCAAGGTTTTCAACAAGATTGCCAAAAACACGTTTATCATCCCTTTTATGTGACACATCAGACACGTTTCTTTATTGTGAGAAGCTTCCAACTCTATTCTAGCTGCTCACCGTCAATTCTCGCCTCATCCCAACCAAAAAAAAAAACACACGCACACACACACACACAAACACATCGTCACAGACGTCACAAGCGTGACACAGGCGTTACGGTGCGCTAAAAATACCGCAAAACAGTTAAAGCAAAGCCTTTCGGAAGCTGACTCCATCGGATGCGTTGTGTATTTTTGCAGGAAGATGTTCGCCTAACGATCGATCGCCTTTTCCAGCTTAGATCGAGCACTGGCAGGCGGCCGCAATAGTAACCGTCTTGAAGCGCCAGTAGTCACGCAACGGTTCCGGCAGCAGCGTCGAATGGTGGTCCTGCTCGCCCGATTCGTTGTCCGTCCGCTTGGTCAGCACGCGCACCTTGTACGGGATCTCCTTGCAGCTCGAGCCGCGCCAGCACTTCCGGCTGTTGGCGCTACGGTTCTGACAGATCGCGTTCACGATGTACCGGGGAAAGTGCGTGTAGCCAAGATCGAGCAGTTCGTACTTTAAAAAGCAAAAACAAAAAGTGTAAGAGAGAGAGAGAGAGAGAGAGAGAGAGAGAGAGAGGACAATTCAAGAGGGCACCTGAGCACTACCTTTGTCTGACACGCGCAGGAAGAGGGATATTGCGCGTACAGGTCGGCCGATATTTCACGATTAAAGTCGGACCGCTTGCGTGTGACAAACCCGGCCATGCTGGAAGTATCCGACGCATCCTCCTTGCTTCCGGCCGGCGGTGGTGCGTTGGAGTAACCGGCCGTCCTTCCCGAGCCGGCCGCCAGATGTCGCAGATAGTATCGTGCCCAGTGGTACTTGTGCTGCCGGTCGGCAGGTGGGAAACAGTTCAGTGTCCCACCTTCCCTATGCTGGTCCGGTGGTTCCTTTTCTTTGCCCGTGCTGGACGCATCATGTACCGGCGTCACGCCGAGCGGTGCAAAGGCATCGCTTGGAAAAACTTCCGCATACTTTAACCGGCCATCAATCGGTGACAGTAGCAAGCCGAACAGAAAACCACACACAGCCAACTGATGAGGGGGATGGGGTAGGGTGGAAGGGGGTTTAATGTGTACCAAAAATTAAAAACTCTCCTTCGCAGAGAGGCACTCACCGTTAATTTCATGTTTGGTTAACAACCCGGGTGAAAACAAACCAAACCTTCAACAATTCTTCACCATTGCATCTTGCTCGGGCTTGTCGGTGAACAGTGCCATCCGGGCACGGCGATTACCTTGACGGCCACACGACTGGTGCACCACTGACCAGCGTCCAGCAACGCTTGCTACCCTTTTATAATAGCGTGCTGCATCCTCGGATGCCAACGGTTGTCAGTGGTTACTAATGGACGCCACATCTCCACGCAAAAATGGTGGGCCACAATATAAGATTACCTGTGGCCTGTAGTGCAAGAACCATTGTGTCCTCATCGACTGCTTGCTCCTGGAGAGTGTTTCCGATTGCCTGCCAGATTGGTTAATGTAAGAAACAATGAAGTTTTGACGCATGTTCATTGATAAAACGAATGTTTTTGCTGGGTAGCTCTTGGAGGTAACTTGACTCCCTCGTCGCTAGGACACGTGGCCAATTCCTGGATGTTTTTGTTGTTGTTGTACTTTTCTTTTAAGGAGTCTTGAAGTTAGGCCAATGTCGTTTTATCAAAACCTCACGTCATCTTTCAAATGGTGAAGATGCACGTGATTGCAGCGCAGCGTGACGGAATCATTCCGATTCGAAAACCGTCATTAGCCGCCCACGGGTTAGAATGGACTGGCAGCAATGCTTGACGGTCCAATGCCTAGGAGGCGGAAGAGAAATGGATACTTTTGTACAAAACAAACATACAGACCAGACTGGTAGCGTGGCGAAAAAAAAACAGTTAGATTGTTTCCTCTTTATGGGACATCCATCAATTACGTAACGCAAAATAAATATTAATATTGACTCTCTTCCCCCGCCTAGTGTAACGTTACAAGGACCTCTTTACATCCTCTTGATTTACAGTTTGTTAAAAGAAGCCCTTTTCAGCCAGTCTTGTGGTGTAGTCGTTACGACCTGATTACATTCCCGTCATAGGTCGTGTAGACCGCATCCTCCCAACGCAAGACACGCTGATATGCTATATAGGTAGACAAACGTTAGGGGGCAAAGTGCATCATCTTATTTTAGTGTACGCAACACTGTTAGGAAGCCCCCCACCCCCTTTATGTTACGTGATTTATGGATAACCCACCAAGTTTTTGTTTTTTTTTGCTTCAACCAATCGACAGGAAAATGGTGCTTAAATCTTGGTGTCTTCAACTCATTGTGAATTTGCGTTCAGGAAGAGGTGGTTTGGGGGGGTTGGGAATAGTTGTAAAAAATGCTTTCAAAACCATTCCTCTTCGCCTCTTTCCCTTTTGAAAACGAGAAGCCTGTGGAGCCTGTGACTTAGAAATGGTGCACTGCCTCGACTAACCTCCTGACCACACCGCCGAAGCCTACCATCGATGGCAGGGACATAATCGCAACACATTGCCAGTATGCTACTTGGAAACACAACCGGGGAAAATGTGGGTTGAGGCTTGCCACATCGGATTTACTGGTCGGCACACTGGAACTGGAGCAGCCGACGGTAACGGTTTGCAGTAGGCGCTTATGTCTCGCGACCCACGACGCCCATGGCAAAAGGGGACAACGGGAAGAGACAAAACAAACCAACAAAAATCGAAACGAACAAACGGAAAGGTACACAGGTGTAAGCCCATCCAGTTCCCCTCCCTACCCCGCACGGTTGGTTGGAAGCCGTAGGAATGTCCGCAAACACACACGAGCCCTGGCTGACTGACTGACACTATCCCGAAACCGTATCGTACCATCCCAAGCGAAGTGTCCTCCCCTCGAGGTCGTCGCGTCGCACTGATCGAATCGATCGATTCCTGCGTGTAGAACGTGTGGAAGTGCGCACACACACACACACACACACACACTCTGTAGAGGGCGAAGAAGCGTGCAGGAAGCGTACGGCTGCGAGCGACACAGTTCGTTCCGATGCGACCGACCGGACGGTCCGGAGCAGAAACGGTCACCACTAGCCCTCCACAGCGCCAGCTGGACACGCAGCAACAACAACAACAAAAACCAGGAAAAACGGCCGGTCCATCTCAACTCCCGATCGGCGGGCTCCCCGTCCACACACGGTGGTATTGCAGTGATGAAACGAAAGCAGCGCCGCTACAGGTATGACACAGCATGGATCAAGAGTGAATTTGGATGAAAAGTGACGCTGTACAGTGTGTGTGTGTGTGTGTACCTTGTGGTTCCAAGTTTTCCCATCGATTTTCCAGTGTCTAGCTATGTTTAGGGAGACAACAACAGAGTGACAAACCTCGTAGTGCTCAAATTTGCTAGAAGTTTTTGAAGAGATATTCCAACTAGCCATACACCCCAGTAGTGCTTCCACCTCTATCAACAATCTACACCGTGCATCAACTTCAAACAAAAAACAGAAGAAAGAGCATTGTACAGTTATTTTGCAACTAACTTCACCACCTCCCAACCCCCCTTCCCCACCTCCTTTCCAGGACGACGTTCAACTCGCTCCAGCTGCAGGAGCTCGAGCGGGCCTTCCAGCGGACGCACTACCCGGATGTGTTCTTTCGCGAGGAGCTCGCAGTGCGTATCGATCTGACCGAGGCGCGCGTCCAGGTCTGGTTCCAGAACCGGCGGGCCAAGTGGCGCAAGAGCGAAAAGACGACCGTCGGTGAGGCAGACGCGCATGAGCACGAACCTGGACTGGACGCAGGACAGCAGGCGACGGGCACACGCACCACCGACACGGTTGACAGTGTTGTGCTGGGTGAGGTCGGTGGCCTACTGGTCGATGGGTCGGATGGGACCACGGGCAGCCGAATGCTGGCCGACGATGACGATGAGCAGGAGGACGATGACCACGATGGGCTCGGGCTGGCGGATGAGGTACTGCATGGGATGGGTGGGACATTGAAAGCTCAGCACCATTCGCACGCATCGCTGGCCGGGCTGGGCAAGTGTCTGCACGATCCAATGTCCACCGGTGAACAACACCCAGGTGGACAGCAACATCATCAACATCACCATCATCAACTGCACCATCACCTACAGCAGCAGCAGCACCATCACCACCAACACCAGGTGCAAGGTGCTGGTGCTAGAAGCTCCCTGCTCGATACTGTGGATGTCGTGCTGCCGGGGAGTTCCAGCACATCGGGGCTTACGTTTGACGGTGGCTCCCTGCACGGTATGGCGCTCGGACTGGCGGACGATCCGACGGCCCCGGGTGTCGTCAGCACGTCCGGCTACAGTGTAGTGGATGGAGAGCTGCCCCGTCTCACGATTGGCTCACTGTCATCCCCGGGACGGCTGTCACCGAATCTGTTCCTTAACCTCAACTTCGATCATCTCAACTCGCTCGATGGCAGCCGGTCCAGCAGTTTGACGTTCGAGTGGAACAGCTTCACCGGCACCGGCAGTACTACTACCTCGACCGCGACCAAGCTAACACCTACCGGCACACCGTACACCAGTACCAGCACCAGCACTAACAATGCCGTCGCCACCACAAGCACCACCAGCACCTCCGTGAGCAGCTCTGTCGACGTGCTTGGGACGATGAGTACGGGCAGCCAGGATGGTGGATGCTGCACCCTACATCCAAACGATGGTTCCACCCAGACGCTCCATCACCATTCACATCACCATCAACAGCAGCAGCAGCACCATCAGCACCAGCAGCATCCGACCTCCGTGTACGAGGACGAGATGAAGTTCCTGCACGTGGATCACTTCGGTGCGATGGAGAGCTTCAAGCACGAGTCCCTCTTCAACCTCGATCAAACATTGCTGAGCGCTTCGGGCCCATCGACCACCACCGATCAACCGATTACGCTGCTACAGCAACCCCAGCATCATCATCTCCATCAACAACAGCAGCATCAGGTACTGTGCGGCACACACTCGGCGCAAAAGAATACTCTCCAGCAGCAGCAGCAACATCATCACCATCATCATCATCACCATCATCACCATCAGCAGACAGCGGCCCATCTTCATCACCATCATGCCCAGCATCCGCTCGGTGTGCTGGTGGACGAGCTGTCCGGGTTTCCATCGCTCACCGACCATCACCATCACCATCATCATCATGGCGGCGGCCCTGGGGACGACGACTCTACCGGTGGACAAGCCCCATCGACGGTCTGTGTGGACGATCCGCAGCGAGGCTCTCCGTCCGAGCTGCTCGATCTCGAGCGACCGATCAACATCCACATCAACGTGGAGGACGGGCTCGACACGCTCCATTCGGATGATGGGAAGTTTTGACACCCTGAAAGACACTCGGCAGCGGCTCGGTATTGGTTACCGAAGTCATCGTTTTAAACGCCATTTGCAACGCGCGCTACAAAGTGACAGTTAGTGCTGCGCATCATCTCCATCGGTCGGTTTTTTGATCAAGTTACCAGCAAACAACAGCAAACACGGAGCACCAAACCGTGTAGCCTTGTATGAGTTAGTTTTTTTGTTTTTTGTTTCTCCCCTTCTGCTTTTCGTTTCTGTGTTAGCGATTTATCCTTTCTGACGGCAACAAACTGAAGCCAGTGCTCCATCCAGTGTCTTAAGCGTTACACCATTTTGTTTACGTTACGTTATTACTAAGGAAATTGTCTGCGCGTATTGTGCCACATGCTCGCGCTACACACATACACACACACACCATCCATTTGTGTTGTAGTGGTGGTTAGAGGTTTTTGAGCTTGAATAAAAACAAAAAGAAAAGATTGTAGTCCGCGTAGCACGGAATCTGTTTCACAAGCAGTCGAGCAGTTTTTGTTTTAGCAGTGTCGTGTAGCAACTCGAGCTCCAGGATCAAGGTTCTTCTTCTTCGTAGTACTTCGTTGTCAATCTCCGACAGGGCTTGCTTTACATACTTCAGGTGCTGTTATCTGTTATCGAAGCTTCAAGGAGGACTATGCCAACAACTTGGGAGACATCAGAGTTTTTGAATCTTCGGATATTCGAGAAAATCTCAATGTTGTGGGAATAATGTGACATTTTTAAATTGAGGAGTTGAAGATTAATTATTCTTTCATCAAGTCTCGGCTATCTGTGTTTTAGGATCTTCCAGGCGACATTGCGGACTATGACAACAAATTGATATACATCAAGGTTCTTTAATCTTCTGATATTCTGGAATATTTCAACCCCTTGGGATCGATCGGAGATGGTGACATTGAGAGGAAGAATTGAAAATTATTTCTTCATTAATCTTCTCTCGAATGTGTGCCATCTGCCTGTTAACGAGCCTTGAAGTCCCCATTTCGGATATTGTACGCAGATAGTCGTCTAGGTGTTTTTTTTTTGGTTTTGACTTGTTTTTTTTATTGATTAATGATGATGTCTTAATGATTCTGTGTTGCTGCTCTCTCCCGCCATACTTTAATCGCTCCGGGTTTTTTTTTGCGATAAATAAACCCACACACACACACACCGACGAATACCCACGCATTCGGAGACACACGCGTGCGCATCGTCACAAGCGATGTTTGCTTTTCTTCTTTTAAGTCGCATGGTTTTTTCTTCTTCATCAAATATAAATTTATCAATTTTCCAATGCAGGATCCTATTGAGGAAATAGGATGCTATTGAGGAGGTTATTGCACCTGGTGGGCACTTGTGCCAGCGTTTCGTGTGAACGACATGCGTGTGTCCTGCGTGGTGGTAAATCGGTGAGTGAGGGTGGGAGGGAGGGCACCTTAAAGTTTGACGGTCGGTATGTATCGGTATGTCGGTACGTAGAAACACGTGTTTAGCAAAGAAAAAAAAAAAAGAAGGTTTTATCACTTCGCACACCCTCCCTACTACCTTTCTGTTGCTTCTTTTCTTCCTCTTTTCCCCTTAAAGAACGTTTGCAATCTTCGCTTGCTATAAACTAGCATTTCATACATTTCTTCCTTTTTTTTAAACCTGATTGAAGCATTTGGGATCGTTTATTGCGCCTGTAGCGGGGTTTGTTTTTTTTTTCACTTCGCTCACTCAAAAAAACAAAACAAAAAACCCCTCCCCTTGATGCTGGACGACGATTCTCGCGGTTGCAGTAATGGGTAAGTATTAAATATATTCGAGTGTGTGGGGTTTGTTTATGTATATAATATATGTATAGCAATAGAGATATAAAAAAAAAACTAAATTTTCCTCCTTAAGCGAGAATACTCTTTCTTCCCCTCTTTTCGCTACTGCTGGGGGTTACTACTGTTTTCTTCTTTCAAAGTTCCACTTTTCAAATAAATACAAAGGGTTTGCTTACGTTCTCTTCCAGCAATAGTATCCAAACAAGGAGACACACACACACGCTCACCGCCTTCTACAGATTTCGGTTTCTGTTTTCGAGCTGTTTTCGAGCTAAACATGCTATTTGGACTCAAAAAAGTGTCGCAGCACTACATGCATTGCGTCGGTAGGTGTGTGTGCATGTGGGTGTGTGCTGTTGGTCTCTCCCTGACTGTTTGCATATAATACGTATTAATATACTACTAGGCTAAATGAGTGTAAGGTGTGTGGGTGTATTATTCGCTTCGTATCTTCGCCTTTCTCTCGCCTCCATTCCTGGTGTTATCATGTCGCGATTGTGTGTTTACTTACTACACCCTCTATAGTATGTGTTTGTTTGTGTGTATGCATTTTATGTAGATAAGAGAGATTGAATTGCATTTTAAGCACCACAAAACTGACACACACTCACATAAATACACATTGTTTGAATAAATACCGTAAATAGCGTAGCGCTGCTGTCAAATATATGCTTCAACCGATGGCAGTGGAGAGGCTTGTCCTAAAACGGATCCGGCATCCCGTCCAAAGGATGTGAAGTGAAGCACTACTACAATCTTATTTTTCTTCTTCTTTTTTAAATCGGGACGGGCGTAGCGTAGAATGAAAGAGGGAAGGAAAAACAAACGAATCCACGACTCTCCCAATGAGATTTGGAAAGTCTGTTGCTGCTGTTGCTGCTACGACTATAACTACTAGAGCGTTGGTTTTTTTTTTAGAGCCTTAGTATTCCCACTGAGTGGCAGTTTCGTAACCGGTGTCGACCAGCTTGAACGTGCCATTCTTGGTGGCGCCCAGATAGCGGCCATCGCTCGAACGCAGACAGATGCGCGTCGGTTCGCGCAGCTCGATGAAGAACCCATCGCACGGTACATCCGAATCGGCCGCAATGCCTTCACCATCCACACGCCAGTACTTGCCATTTTGTCCTACAAATAAAAAAGTATAAGTAAAACAAAAAACAAAACAAAAAAATAGTTGCTCCGCTGTCCTTACCCTTGAAGTGGACGATACCCTTCTGGGCCCGCTCGACCAGAATCGTCTCGTAGATGGCTTTGTTGCACTCGAGCTTGTTGCTGCCGGGGGCACGGTAGCCGACAAAGCCCTGCTCACACTTCAGCACCAGTATCGGCCGATTGATCAGATAGAAGTAGAACTTGGTCGTCTCCTCAACCGCTTCCGCGGTGGCAAACAGATGGCCGGAGCGCTTGGTCGCCAGCAGCTTGCCATTGTTGGCGCGGAACGACACCGACCCGTCACCGTGCCATTCGAGCTCGAACAGTGCGTCGGCCGAGCGACGGTTACCGGTCGCCTGGATGCCACCGCCCGTCGACAGACACCAGTAGCGGTCCTGGGTGGTGCGCAGGGCCCACCGGTGCGCGGACCAGTCGAACTCGAGCTGGAACGTTTCGTTCTCACCGATCTCGTCCTGGTTGGCGGTCACGTCCACGCCCTGCTTCACCGAAACGTACTTGCTGTTCAGCGCGGCAATGAACGAGGCCTGCGGCAGCGAATCTTCGAGCGCGAACAGCTCGTCACGTGTCACCGTCTGCGAGCGGGACTTTAGGACCGCCTTCGAACCGATCGGTGACAGATACAGACCGTGCCGGTCGCGCAACGCCAGATGTCCGCTGTGATATTCGGCCGAGAACAGACAGTCGTCGGTGCACTTGTTCTCCAGCTTGCCGTTCGAGTTAAGATATCTGATGGGGGAGGGGAAGATGAAACATGTTGAGTGATGTACAAACTCCAGGTGCACACTCTCTACTTACTTGTTGTTGCACGTGTGCAGCGCATAGCGACCGTCCTCGTCGGCACGGAACTCCAGCGTGAAGAGCGTATCCTCACCCCACGGAATGTTGGCATCGACGTGGATCTCATCCTGCGTGTCGGACAGATGGGCAAAGCGCTTACGACCAACCGAGCGCAAGTTTACCTGCAAAAAAAAAAAAACAAAGTCATTAGCTTTTTTCTGACCTTTTCCCGTCCAGTTCTGGGGAAAGATAAAAATAAAAACAATGCCTACCTGCGGCCTGGCAGCGAGATGGACACTCCACAGCTCGCTCTTGCCCGGTGCCTTCGCCGTGCAGGTGAGCTTTTCCGGCGTGCCGCCAAGGAAGTAGCCACGCTGCTCGTTCTTCAGCGCCCACCTGCCCGAGTTGTCGTCGGTGATGCTGATCTGGAAGCGGCTCCCGGCGTCACGCTCCTCCGACTCGCACAGCACATTGCCGAACGTGTCCACCGACAGGTAGCGACCCAGGTGCGACTTCAGATAGATGATGCCTGTGTGAGAAGGGGAAATTGAAATAAAAAAAAATGTACCACGTTAAGTACCTTTGCCGACAGACTTTAAGTTTCTCCCGATTTCTCCAGACAACTTCCACACAACGGCGAATGGCGTTAGTAGTCTTCGGCTAGCACTCCCACTCCCAGCCCGAAACATCGCTGGTGGAGCTCTTGGGGCAAATCTTTTTCTTCTCGCGCCACGCAATCTCCAAACCGGAGCATCCATCCAACCGAATCGTAATGGATGCACGCACAAACACACACACATGCTCAGTGCCAAAGCGTGCCAATAAAAGAAAAGGCACCCCATAGTACCGGGGCACGCACCGATGCACGCGATCTTCTCATCCGAAAACTGCTGAAGAAAAGCCACCCATCGATCCCGGTGGAAAGCAGCAGCAACCAACATATAAAAATTCATTCGCACTCGGGGCAACAACAAAAAAAAAGTAAGTAAAATGAAAATTTCCCCCTTCCCGTGTGGGGGAGCCACGCAGCTGTCGGATTCGAAATGACAGTAATTTATGGGAAAATGAAATCCTCTATCCTCAACTACTGCCCCCGCAAGGCGCTTATGTTCCCAATTTTTCTGGCACGAGATATTCGAGAGGGCGCGCGCATCAAAAATTCAATCGACCATCCCATACCTTCCCCACCACCCTCATGGATAACGGTAAGTAGTGATCTTCCCCCATCCCGTGCAATCAAAAAAGCGCAGCTCGCACTGTATGTGTGTGCGTTTGAAGTTATTAATTATGATACAATTATATACGAGAGTGCGCTCGGATATGAAGAAGTGCACTGGCGAAACCCATCCACTGGAACTGCAAAACCACCCAAAATGGAGGTACACCGGCCCCATGCCACCCGAGCTTAGTGTAGGTATTGGAGAGAAGAAGAAAACGGCAGAAGAAGAAGTAAGAAACAACTTACTATCACCGGTGGTCGATGGTTCCAGCGTCCAGAGCTGCTTCTTCTTGAGGCTGGCACCGTTCGCGTTCAGCTTGTAGCCGAACGTTTCGGCCGTCATGTATTTGTACTGGCCATTGATCAGCCCGATCGTCCACCAGCCCTTCTGCTGGTTCTGTAGCAGGATGTCGCCGTTTGTATTTATCTCGTAGCCGGAACCATTCATGGTGGCGACGGTCGGTTGGAGATACAGGGTGGCTGCTTTGGATGCTCAACCGAGCCGCGTTGCACGCAAAAAAGGGGGATGGACCGGAACACGCGGAGATGCGCTTGCGTGCGAGAGAGTGTGTGTTCTGTTGGAATTTGGAAGAAAAAAAAAAACATCAGTCAACATTTTCAATATCCAGTGTGAGTGTGTGTGTGGTTCTTGTTGGAGAATTAGAGCCTTGTATGTATTAAATCCAACAAAGCACGCTGAATGAAGAATATTTTGCCTGTAAAGAGAGAGAACCTTCAATATCCATATTACATCTATGCATAGGATGCACCCTAGAGCACTAGCAACAATGCCATATTCATTGCTACTTCTGTGTCTTGTTCCCTTTTTCGTCAGGCACCTCTTGAAGGATGCCACTAATTGCTAATGCACTGCACGTTCGTCAACGCTCTCGCTCCGTCTGGATAGGTAGCAGTTCTTTATAGCAATCAATCACTTGATCATTCAAACCTATTCAAAACCTTCAACTCTCCTGGTTGGAAGATGGAGACACCCATATTAAGATTAACTATTCCACACAGACACAGAGCACGTGCACGTTGGCGGTGGGAATTTTGAGACATTAAAAATAATTTCGCCTGACCTTCCCCAACGCCAGACAGGATACACACGGTTGTGTCGTGAGAGAGCTCCCCCCCCCCCCCCCCCCAACGATCACCGGAAGTGGAAGCCATCAACTATACAAACACACACAAACACACGCACATAGTCTTATAAAAACACCAAAAACAAAGAGACATTAGTTGGAGCTTCCTTTACTTCGTCCAGAAGCTCGTGGAGAGTTGATTGAAGTTTTTAGACGATCTTTCCAGAAGATGTCGGTGTGTGGTTGACTGCTGCCTATTGCTAACACACAGAGCACTAGTAAAATAGATAGAACATCGAATCGTATTCACCTGGACACGTTTCAGAAAAAAGGAACAACCACCCACAACCCCGCAACAGACGAGGAAAGCAAACTGAACGCGAAACGACGGCGATGACGTCGGACGGACCACCCTCTGTCTCGTGCGGACTTCAACTGCAGACTGTGGACGGTGTGGACCCGGACGCACTGCTCAACTCAAGGTGCGCGGATGCAGCCCGAAAGCTTGACTCACTACTGTCCATCATCTTCCTCCCCACCACCGTGTGCGCTTTCTCCACTCGCAATCTTCCTGTTTCTCTCTTTCGCTTCTACTCGTTTCGCTTCGTTTCGCAGCCTGGCGCGCACACCTGAGAGAGCATGAAGAAGACGAAGAAGAAGCACATCACTACCTGAAGGCAGCACAATCATCGGTTTCCGATTCTTTCTTGCTTTTTTACGAGCGGAGGCTCCAAAACTTCATTCTGTAATGACCGCAGTCGGGGTGTAGTGCGCGATTAGCGTGCCACCTTCTTCCCATGCACCCCAGGGCCACATGACTCATCGCACAAGCAACAGCGCAGCAGTCCGAGATAATTCATCTATTTTCCGCTTACTTTACACGTCCGCAAACCCCCCCCCCCCCTCTCTCAACTGGAACCTGGAGGAAGGAATCCTCAGAGTTGTCGGAAGAACAGGGTAGAAGTAGCAGCAGGGTCGATTATCTCTTTGTACAGCTTTCCTTTGAACCGTGAGTTTTGCATTTCTTGTCTAGTGAGTCTTCGAAGGGCATGTTCAAAATGGACTGATAAAGATTGGACGATGTTGGACGAGCGCCGGCGGCCTGCCTGCCAGGGCCTGCGATAAGACTCCGAAGCCGATTGGCATATGTGGTTCAACACACAAACATGGAGAACGCGCGTTAAACCCATCAAAGTTTCCAGACTTTGTTGACGCATTATCTTCTACAGTGAATATCTCATTTATTTACATGCTAAAATCACTCCACAAACTTCACGAAAGCAAACACAAAGTGCGACCCGCTGTGTGCCTCTTTTTTTGGACTTTGTTGGTGTGTATGCTCACGCCACACAGGATGTGTCACGTACAATCGCATTCGCTTCGTGTATGCCATACATCATATGCAAGCAGTGCGCGCTACTGCTCTCCCAGGAGGGGACTTTTCTCGCTATTTTGCCCATGTTTCCAGAATTTTAAAACCCGAAGTACACAACGAGCAAAAGCAAAACGGCTTCGGTGAGTCATCATGCGCCGTTTCACACTTCTCCCATTAACGGTATAAACCCCAGGCGCATATGCATCCGGTAGAATATTGTTTCAAAATATATTGTATGTCCGTAGGTTTCGTTTCGTTTTCTAGCGCACATGTGTCGGCTTTCTTTTTTTTTTACTTTTCAATGCGCCGCACAAGGATATCCAATGGATATACGCACTGAAAAAATGGAAAATAAAAATGTAAATGGGCAAAAGCGAAACGGAAAACAGGGAAGTGCCTGTCACAAAAAAAAAAACGTAGAAGAAGCATTCCCCTGAACGTTCCCTGTCAAGGTCAAGAGCAGACGGCGAACCTTCTTTTTTTTTTGTTCAAAACAAAAACCTTTATCGCTGCATTGTGCCTTTTTGTTTTGTTGCTATCGGGTGGTGCTGTATTCCTAAATGTGTTTGAAAGGAATGAGGAGGGGGGGGGGTGTTGTTCAACCTATTCCCACTGCTACACACGCCACTCATTGCTTTTGTTCCAATTTTGAACCATTTCTTTGGGGGAAACTGTGCACAAGCAGAATGCACAAGAGCTCTTCACTGTCGGGAAGAGTTTAAGAGGGAGAGGGAGGGGGGGGGGGTGGAACCTAACGGTGATCGGAACAGTGAAAGAGAGGTGATCTTTCTCCTGACTGACGCACATAAAGCCGCCACCACACGCACAGTGAAAGCGGGAAGAGTGTTGTTAGCCTTGGTGCAATCTTAGGTGGGAGGAGGGAGATGCTGGAAAAGTCGCGCATGTTACGCGCCATGGTATTCCCTCCCCCCCCTCCCCCAAGCCTTTTTTTGCCAGAGCGATCGCAATCTTTCGCGCGCAATCATTCCCACATCTCTTTGTTGGCGGCGCGCGAGCGCAACGGATCAGTTTTTCGCGATCTCGCGAGACGCACATGTGTGTTTCACCACCCTCCCCCCCCCTCTTTCTTTTTTTCCCACACCACTCTGCACTGTTGTATTTTATATTTTCTCTTCCACCAACGTGCACACGACGCCGGCGTGTTTTCCTTATTTTTTTTTCTTCTTTCTTGCGCCCATAATATTGCAGATCATCTTGACGACTTTCTTTTTTTTTCTCCCTTTTTTATATTCACACACACGCACAAGCTGTGTAACGGACGTTGCACACACTTTTTTTTTCTTTTCCCATTTTACTTGTGTTTGCTGCTACACTTTTCTCCCACTTTGTGTGGTTGCAAAAACTCGGACAGGTGAGTGAGTTTGTTTGGTAGCGATCATATCAACACATGCATGCGGTTGTGGCTTGAGCACCCTTTATCCTACCCCACCCCCTCCCACCCTGTGCATGCGCATTTGTAATTTAAAAAATTAAAAAAAAAATTAAACAGAGCTGTAGCAAAACTGTTTGTCTGTTGAACGAAAGATAAACATTTTATGTATTATACATTAAATCAAAATGCCTTGATTTCGGGCAAACTTTGCGAAAGCTAAAACAAAAACTAAAAAGCCCACTGCAGGAAAATCGAAGGCACAATAAACAAATTGGAACAGGTAAAACGATAGGCAAACAACACGAAAAATAGCACACATACACAGAAACGAGTAGATAAACAAGAAGAAGAGAAGAACAACGTTTGCAGCTAATTGACTAGCCGCCACCGTGTGGTACGGCGGGGCGCACTTAATGAACACCTCATTACGGGATGGCGATAAAGGAGAACGAGATAGAGTGAGAGAGAGAGAGAGA